>CAEGAE010043219.1:0-20375 GCA_903067095.1 Girardinus metallicus
TATATATATATATATATATATATATACCTTCAACAATATGAAAATGTTGGGTTTTACAAGTAACATTCTTTAAGATAGATTGATATATACTTTATGTTATATAATCAAATATATAATCTATAAGATACAGTTAATATCATAATTTTATTAATAATCTTAGCTGCACCAAATCAAATATTTAATTTCTTTAAAATTAAAGAAAGACTGAAGAATATATATATATAAAACACAAACTTTCTAGATACAACCTTATTTGTGATTCTTGTCTCTGACTCATGTTTTAGTGAGATAATTTTAGTTGGGCAGCATTCTGCTCTTCCATCTGCACAGGCAGATGAGTTTCTGTTGTTTCTGCTTGGCACCACAGCCAATGAGGAGCCTGCTGGAGATGAAAGCAAACCAGAATGCCTAAAGCGTTGCCAAAATGTTTCTGCTAAGATTATCAGTGGCTGCTTCCCAGACGACGGCCTTCCCTCGTCCACCAGCCTGAACAAAGTCAACAATCCATGTGCAAAGACTTGGACATGACACGCTCAACATTTTTCTTTCTGGAATGTATCCTTAAAAACTCAGTGCATGTCATTAACCTTCATTAATCTGAAGTGCTTTGTCTGGTAATAATATTATTTGACATTTTTGAATAGAATTTTGTGAGTAGTTCAAATATAACGTTATTTTCAACTTACAATATACATTATTACATGTAACATTATGCAAAGGTATATGCTTGGTAAAAATTCATAAAAATAATTCCTAACAAAATATTTGGAGCTGTTACGACATATTAAGAAACAGATGAAACTTGAATGTGTGTAACTATTTTTGAGCTCAAGAGATCAGGAAAAGAGTTGGAAATAAGAACTAATACTGTGCAGAAGGATCTGCAGCAGGGCGCTGCCAACATTTAGCACAGCAGGCAGAGGAACATCAGAACCACAGGGAGGCTGGAGGAATGTTTCTGTGGTGCAAAGCTTCTGCTGTGGAGTCTAAAAGAGGTGGTAGTATTAATAAAAATATTTCTCAAATTTAGACTGGTAGTCTACACATGGTATGAGAGTTGGAGCTTCTATTAATCATTTTGCTGCTGTGAAATGCTTCACCAATCTTGTGCAGCTCAAAAAATACTTAAAGAGTTACGGATGTGTTTATAATATATAGGGGAATGAGATTTGTTTCCTTATTTAACCCCAATTAAATTTCAGTGGTGCGTGGAATTCAGTATCTATCTAAAAAGCTTTTAAAAATATTTATTTTATTTCTTGCTGATTTATGCTCTCTTGAGCTCTCTATTACCACCATTTTGTAAGAGAAACTGTACTCTGTGGCACAGCCATGTCACACACAATTAGTGTTCCTGAGAGCCACAAGAATCCACACTGCTTGGGGCCAAATAGACACCATCCATTTCCTAGGAACAGACAGCTGATATCTATCTCGTCATTAGTTAAATGAAGATAGAAAAAAGACTGCTCAGCAAGAAGAAATTGCAGTGCTTTCCAAAATATATGTCTTTTTTTTTCTCTCAGAAATATGAACTAATGGAGACAATTCTATTCTAGGTAGTAATTAAGCTGGCATGATGTGCTGGAATTATTACATGTGATAGGAGTCAATTCTTCTCTAAATGGGTTTATTTTGTAAACGTCAAAATAGGCTCATACCAACCAGCTGAAAAGCATAACAAAGAAGAACAGAAATTTAAAAGAGGACTGTACAGACACGTTCTTAGCCTTTTTGTGCTTTATACTTTGCCTTTTTAGTACTTGTGGTATGCAGTGAAGTATGAAAAGACACGTTTTGATTAATAGTAAAACTGTGTGTAAATACTTATTGACATTTTTCCAACCATTTTTTGAACAGCTAGTACAATAGCTTTTAACCTATTGGCTGTGTTTTAACCCAAACCCAGCCAAATGATTCAGATCCCAAAAAAAGAGCTGCAATTCCCATTAGATGTTGACCTAAATTCGTGAGCGGTCCCTTTAAGAAACACGTATGTACTTCCTGAACGTCACAGCAAACGTAGCCTTCATAGCAACCGGGGGTAAAATTATTGTTTTGAAATGCGGAAAAATGTTGAGTATATAAAAAACGTGTCGTAGAGACATTTAAACTCAAAGCTCGCTGTAACATGAGCAAAGATGATGGCAGGAAGAAAAAGAAAGGTCTTGGCAGCGGGTGCTGCTACACATGCAGATTCGGGCTTGCTGTTGCGTAGGAACCAGACTGAACCGAACTGTAGAGTTTCTCCTGCCAAGCTGAAGAGCCAACCAGTTCTGTGTGAATCGGTTCAAAGTCTCGAGCCGGAGAGAAGCCATTATTTCAACTACAACGAGCCTCAGCGCAGACTGGGGCAGGACTTTTTCAATCAGCCCTGCCTCAGTTTGGCCAAAGCATTCCTCGCCAAGGTACCCGTGAAATCTGTCTTTAAATCAACATTGACTTATTTATTTAAGGGGTGTTGTTACATCAACCTTTCTAGAGTAGCTCAGTAATTTTTAGAAGCCGCAGTATTCGTCTAAATAGGAAGTAAAAACCACATTTCATTACTTTCTAATAAAAATAAACGCGTTAACTGTTCCGGTCTTCTTTAATCTATTATCGGCAATACACTCACCTACAACATCACTAGGCTCAACTGTCCTGACAGCTAAACAGCGTAGTGGGTCAGGTTGCCCTACAGTGTAGGGGCAGATTTGCTCTAAAAAAGAGGGAGAACAGAATATTCTATTAAAGTAAAGCTAAGATGTACAACATCTGGTTCAGGCAACAAATATAACAGAGCTGATTATTACAAATAGATAAAAATGATAAGCATGGATCATAGACCAAATATCAAAACTCAATTATCTTAGTGTTAATTTATAACCTAATTGTAAGGTAGGCCCAAGGCGGAACCTGAAAGCATGCAAGCGTGGCACCCAGGTTTACAGTGAACACGCTGAAACATAAGGGGTTGATTATGCAGCTTGTGCATCAAAGGCAAAAAAATTACTTGTAAAGGAGCCCCACTTAATGGAAGTTGTGCAAAGCAATCCCGAAATATTTTAAAATATATATTTCAACTTACTTTTTCACAGCCTCCTAAACAACACTTCTTTTACACCTGGATTTTTATCATAATTAGTAGAGGTGTGCCGATCGATCGGCCACCGATCATAATTGGCCGATTTCCGTGAAAAAGTGTGTGATCGGTGATCGCCGATCACTGTCTCTTGTTGCCGATCACCAAAACGATCGGCAACACTTCTCAACCTGCGTGTGTAGCTATCTCCTCTTCCCTTCACATTGTGCAAGTGTGCAGCAACAAATGTGGCGGAAAATTACCTCGGGGGTGAAGCACGTCAAAATGCATCAACACAACGAATCTAATATGACATTTAAATAACAAGCACTTGACGGAGTTTGGTTACATCGAAGCTCAACGCAAGGAAAAAAATGACATCCGGAGCGGCCAGACAGCAGGTAAAGCAGCGCGCTACTACTAACACTCACCTGGATTAGCATGGTGGTGAGAAAGCTAAACAAATAATCCGAAAAATAATTCAAGTCGTCGAGCTGGTTCTGCTCTCACTGTTGAACCGCCACTTAGCGCTACTGGTATTTCACATACGGAGCGCCGGAACGTCTGCTAAAAGCCGCAGCATGTAACGTAAACAACAATAACAACAACAACAACAAAGATTTCACATATTAAAACTTTCGCTATGTCCAAACATGAGAGATAATTTATGAAAAAATAAATAAATAATCGATCTCCTCTCCCTTTTCCTGTGTTCTGCAGAATTAATCCGCTCAGTCAGAAACAACCAATCAGAACCAGCATTAATCAGCTAGCCACGCTATCAGGAGGTTTTGATTCAGTAACTCGGGATTGTTTATTTTGATGCAACCTGCATTTGACTTTGAATGAATATGTCCCTCTTTTACTAGACATTATTTGACATAGGCAATGTTGTGAGATTTATTTAATTCATGTATAATTTAGGGTACAGAGAACCTTATTGTTAAATGTTATTTAACTGGTTGCAGGTTTTTCAGTTGTTCTTGAGTAGCTGCTGTATTGTGCCTGCAAGTATGTTGCCTGTTTACGTTATAGGTGAATTTATTACCAGATCATTTTTTTATTTTGCCAGACCACTTAGTATCATTTCTACCTGAAGCGAAAAATTAACAGTCAATCCAGGTGATCGGCAGAGATCGGCCTCATGGGTGATCGGTATCAAAATGATGCTCCGATCAAAAAACCTGATTGGAGCATCCCTAATAATTAGTGTCATCTATGACATTTGCTAGAATATATCTTGTCGTGCGATCAGATCAGTTCAGTGTTTTTTTATTAACTCTTTAGCTTTAAAAGCTAAAATTAATAAAATTAGACTTTTCCGTGCAGGTGCTGGTCCGCAGGTGTGCAGATGGCTCTGAACTTCGAGGGAGAATAGTGGAAACTGAAGCATATCTTGGAGGGGAGGACAAAGCCTCTCACTCAGCAGGGGGCAAACGCACAGAGAGGAACACGGCCATGTTCATGAAGCCCGGCACAATCTACGTGTATCCGATCTACGGGATCTACCGCTGCATGAATGTGTCCAGTGAAGGTACATTCACTACCCACCAACGGCGCAACGTGCCCTATCCACATTTCACAATGTCTGCATATGCAAATATGATGTGAAAAAGGTATCAAAGAGCCTTTTTCTGTTTCATTGCGTTTAGGTCGACTGTATTTATCTAACATTAAAGCAAGTCAGCGGTTTTTGCTCTTCGTTACTGGTTAGTAGAGAGCAAAGGAAGGAAACAAAGCAGAGCCTTGCTGACTGATGCAGATTGTGTGCTGTGTTTATTCAGGGGAGGGTGCTGCTGTACTGCTGCGCTCTCTGGAGCCCCTGCAGGGCCAACCTGCAATGAGGGAGCTGAGAGCGGCTCGACGCAAAGAGGGAGCCCGGCAACTGAAGGACAAAGAGCTCTGCAACGGACCCTCGAAGCTGTGCCAGGCTCTAAATATACCTCGCTGTTTTGACCGGAGAGACTTGGCTTCTGACCCCGAGGTGTGGCTCGAGGACGATCAAAACGCAAGTCCCCCAGAACCCCAGGATATAGTTTCAGCTCCGCGCGTCGGTATCGAGTCCCACGGGGAGTGGGCTAAGAAACCGTGGCGTTTTTATCTGCGGGGGCATCCCTGTGTTAGTGTGGTGAATAAAGAGGCAGAGAGACGGTCTCTGTCTGGAAATGAAACGGACAGTGTAGATCCATGAAATGTGCAAAAAAAGAACAAAATCACCTACTTTTCTATGTGTTTCCTTTTTTAAACTTGGAAATAATAAAGTCTTGTCTTGTCCATTTTGTCTTGTGGAGGTATGCTACATAACACATTAGAAGGAGAAAAAATAAAACTTTTAAGAGAATGGGAAAGGCAATAAAGTCGGGGAAATACTTTTTTCCCCCCATACTTAATAAAATACTTTTCTGTACCTCAACTTTAAAGTATTAGCAGTTGTGGGACAATCAAAACTAATTTAACAAAATTCCAATCTCTTTTTTTAAATAAAACTTTATTTCCCACTTTGTAAGTTTATTTTGAAATGCAGTTTATTGAAGCAAAGTTGTACAGTAAGGTAAAAGATTAGACCTGACTGAGTTTATTTAAAAAAGAAAATCATACATACAGTAGTCTGTCTCATATAATTCCATCTGCTTTCCAATAAGCATTCACTCAGGGAAAATGTTCCTCTCTGTGATTTTTACAGATGTTTTGAAAGCTCCTTTCCATCCAACCTGAGCCTGTGCAAAAACAAGCTGTTTGCTGTTAAGACTCTTCATCTGCAGTGTTTCCATCTCCACCTTTGGGATGCCTAAAGAGAGGTAGCTGGAGGTCTGGAACGATCAGTGCTTGGTGTGCACTTCTGAAGCCGGCACGGGCGAATGTGTCAGTCTCCCAGTGCGCCAGTGCTTCCACTTTTCACAGTGAACCCATAAGGCATGTCTGGCATGTATAAAATAATTTAATACTGTAAACAAAGGTTTGGCTCAAAGGTAGAAAATACTCTCTATTTTGTAACTCTTCACACACTAATGCCGTCATGTCAGTCAGCCGCAGAGCCTCCTTGGTCCTGAGCACGTTGCAGATGAACCAGTGGGTGGGCAGTGATGCTGTCTACTCCATGGGAGACTGAAAGATAGAAATAATAGGATCTTCATGGTTCGTCACAATGAGGACGCTGCGGAACTTGTCGAACAGCATCTTGAGCTGCGATCGCCTCATGTTCTCGTTGTACATGATTTCTTCCAGGTGGTGATGTCCCCGAAAATAGTGCAGCAGCCTAAAAAGCAGTTTGACACACAATAAAATTATTTTAATAGCAGGAGCTTTTTCTCAGTCAGCTGCAGTTTGTAGACTCTTGCAAAAAGATACAAAGCATTAACTTTGATCATGAGAATTTAAATGCTCAGTTGAAGTTATCCCAACCATGAATCTTTATCAACTAAATGACAACAACTCTGATGTCTACATTTCTTGTGCAAGATCTGAATAGATACAATCTTTACATCACGGACTAAGGCAAAGTAAGCGTTTTCAGTGAATATATTAATACGCAAACAAAACAATGTAAAAGACGGTCCACACCGCAAAAACACAAAATCTAACCAAGTATTTTTGGTCTAGTTTCTACTTCAAGATAAAACTAACAAGTAACTTTTCAGCAAAATACAGAAGCTTGTTTTAAGTAAATCATTTCTGAACCGTGATTATAAAAGTACTAGTACTGCCACTTAAGTGAAGTGAAATAGTCTGCCAGTAGAACTAGTCAATATTAAGGAATTATTGACCTAAAATAAGCTTGTATTTCTTACAGAAAAATACTTGTAAGTTAGTTTTCTCTTATTTCAAGTATACTAAGATATTTGTACTAGAACCTAGACCAAACATACTTGGTAAGAACTTGTGTTTTTGCAGTGCAGCTAAAAAATGAAACGCTTATAAATTAAAAGAAGAACAAACATAAAGAAAAAGCCTAATTACCTGGCAAACATCCGCAAATCTTCTGGATTTTGCGCAGCCGGGATGTTCAGTATAACCTGCCTCTCATGCTCCGACAGGCTTGCCAGGAGTGTTTCTGTCATCCTTTTATTCAAAGGAGAGTCTCCGTTGGGCAGCAGCTCCGCGCTGGAATTCTCCATACTGGGACTGGTTAGGGTCATGTCGTCACTGCTGGCTGCAAACATGAAGGAAGTGGTCAATGATCTGTTTAGCCTCTTATTTATCCGTGAGAGCAGAGAAGGGAGCGGTGATGTTGATGGTTGGGTCTTACTTGGAGAACCAAAACTGAGAGCGCTCGGGGTGCTGAGACTGCGGCCTCCAACCCGCGCAGCCAGTGGAAGTTCTTCATCCTTATGTGTAGGCTCATCTTCACTGGGGGGTATTAAAAGGCAAACATAAGTGTGCAGCTGGATGAGCAGGCGGTGCTGGAGCATCCACACCACCATCTGGATGAGCTGGGCCTGTAGAGATGCAGCAGAGCAAAAGTAGACACTAAGTTATTGAGGAAATTAGAATAAATGGTGCAGTGGATCGCAGATAACGTGCTTCAGAAAATGATAACACATCCTCAGCAGCCAATGAAAAAGTATTCTAGTGATTACAATACAGAGTCTTAACTTACAGTAAAATCCAAAAAACCTCTGATTCGACTTACCGTTTGCCTTCAAATAAAAAGTATAAAACTGCTTCCATTAGAAGAATATTTCTGCAAATATATTGGTATTTATTTCTAAGGTGTTTTTTTATTTTTATGTAGAAAACTGATTATGCCAACAGTAAAATATTTTTTTTGAACCTGTGATCTACATAATGGCCAGCAGAGGGCGCGCTTCGTGAAGGAAAATGTTACAGTACAGGTTTAAAAATCGTGAAATGACTCATCAGTTTCAATCACGTGTGTTGGAGCAGGAAGGAACAAGTCTAAAACAAGCAGAAGAGTGTCAAAAATAACACAAACATCATGAGCTAACAAACAAGTAGTCCATGTCAATAAAGTCATTTATTAGTTTTATTAGTCTGCCTTCATAGGAAGGGTGCTAAGTTTAGTTCAGAGATCATACCTGACCTTTCTTCCCCCTAAATAATCAAAAATATTGATAACAAATTTTAAACCATCGATTTTTTAAGCACCTCTTTGTTTGCATCTATGTCATATATTTCAATTTCCATATAAAATGAACAATATTTTAGCAATTTCAGGGAGTATCTTACCTCCTGTGCAGGGGCTTCCAGGGGGTTTCTGAATTCGGCCAGAGAGACCGGCAGAGAAAACTTCGCCAGCATGGAAGGCAGATCCTGGCCAGAAAACTGGTGAGCAAATTGCTTAGCCAAAGCGGAGTATCTGGTCAGGGAGGAAGAACAAACACTGCTACTTAACACAGTCCCTGGCTTTGATATGTTTGATCAAATCTTAAGAGATTTCACACACTTACAAAGAGATGTTGGCATGAGGAGACAGCATGTAGACGTTATTCTCACAAAGAGGAAAGATGATGATCGCCTTGCCCCAATAAACCAAGTGAGCAGCAATTTGGAAGATCTGAGTGAGAAAAAAACGGTAAAAATAATGATAAACTACAAGATCTGATTAGAAACCCTGTACACTGAAAAAGTGATATGAAAAGAGAGAAAAGATTTTTGCACGAATATTTTTGCATTACGCATATTCATCACTAGATGGCAATAAGTAGCTAACTATGCAACACACTGGGTTCATTTTTCATTAAATGCATTTTAGTGATAACTCACGTGCGAAGAAGCCTCTTTAAACCCAAAGTATTTCTTTAAGTTTTGCTTGTGACTTGTTTTTATTTTTTGAAATTCTATTATATACACTCTATGTGTGCAACTGAATGCACATTATGAGAACAGCAAAAGAATTGTAGTCCCTAAATTGCTTGTAAATTACAGTCATGCCTTGAAAAAGCATGATATCAGAGCGATGCTGTGCACCTGAAGTAAGGCCAGGTCAGCGTCCTGGGCGAGCTGCTGCAGGTTTTTCACTGCTGAGCAGGTCTTTATCAGGCGCACCATTGCAGGTGAGCAGTCCAGAGGAAGTTGATCCAACAGCGCCTTCTCACTTTCTAGCAGCAGCAGGGCATGATAGGGCCTACAGGGTCACAAAAACCAAATTACTTTTCAAAACTCTCTACAAAATCTTCACTTTGTACTTTACTTCTATTTTACCTTTAAAAAGGCATTAAAACGAGACGTTATTAAAAACAACAGCAATTTTTTACAGCTGCCTATAGGTGGCAGTGTGGCCCACAGAAAACATTTCAATGAATAGATAGAGCTTAATAGATAGGCCACACAAGTTGACTATACTTGAAAAAGATTAACTTCTCATAAAAACTTAAAAAAAATATTTTTGAAATGTGTAGTAATTAAAGCACTAAAATAATTTTCTGCTTTATTTGACACAGAGCAGTTTTCCTGTGTAATTTATAACAAATTAAGTTTGTTCGTGTACACTGATCGGAACATTAAATATCGTTTCTAATACAGAGCAGAGTGTATAAGATATTAAATTTACCTTATGGCCTTCAGACTGCGCTCTAGTGCCTCTGGGGGGATGTAGTTCCCACCGACCCTGTGGATCTTATGAGGCAAGCAGAAGCTGACCTCCAGCCAGTTGTTGATATGTAGTCGTACCACACCTTTTGTACAGAGGCTGAAAAATCATGAATATCACAATCAACTTAATGAAAATGTGGATTTGTTCAAAACTTTGAAAAAGGTAACAAAGCAGAGCTTCCCACCTGTCGTAAGCCTCCTTTAAGTCCCTGGCTAGCTTACATTTAGGAAGAATTTGTCTAAATGGAGACTGTGGGGTTCCATCTGCTAATATCAGCAGAGAGGAAACACAGTTATAACAATGAGACATGGAATAAAAAATAAAGGACATGATTAGAATTCAAAATTGGAAAGTTTGACTGAGACAGAGCTTTAGAGAAGGTGTGAATAGTGAGAGAATATCTCACTCTCAGTCGTAGTGGTGATCTCGTCTTGCATGGAAAGCATCAGCTTGGCTTCTCTGGTCAGGTACTGGCAGCGGCGCTCCTCATGCTGAAGGGCTATGGCGATGCGCCGAGACAGGTTGTGCATGCAGCTGATCACAGACGGATCGGCGTTGGCCTGGAGATGCAAATGGACAAGCAGAATATGCAATTTTTATGTTTTAAGTTTTAACTAATTACATCCAATTTCTCTTTTGTGTTGCTTATGTGACTGGAAAACATTTTCAGACTGAAAGGCCACTTGCACAATGCACATTAAAAAAAAAAAAAAGCATTTCTAAAATTATAAAGTACTTCTGCTTCTTTTTTAAGTGTGTTTACAGCACAGTAAATTAAGCTGCAGAGCAGATATTATGGACAATGCATGACAGAGCAACTTTTCGCCTCTTCTGAGCCTTCCTGGGACTTGCAGAGAAGCATGACTCAGCATGGGCTGGAACCGGGCTGGGCCTTGCTGAGCAGCATGATTAAGCAGAATAAACCGCCCTCTCCTCCCAGAGTTCTCATGCTGTCACTGATAACTGAGCCTTATCAAACACACACACCCCTCCCATTCAAGGAATACAGATTAACAGAAAATTAACTTCAAATGTCCCACCCACAGTCAGCTAAAATATTTTAAAAAAGACTTGTAAAAAGACTTGGTAAAAAAAAAAATAAAAAGGAAGAACATGAAAAGCCATATTATTATTTTCAATTTTCAACACAATATATTTAAAATCGAAATATTTTATTAAAGATTTCCTTACCCTTAGTGCAAAAACCACATTAAACAAGATCATCGTAGGCATTTCTCTCTTAGGCGAAGGATCTGTTTTGTAAACCTGAAATGACAAAAAGCCATGTCTCTATAAAGTCCATAAAATTAAGCTTTTCCAAAAAAATACATCTATTTTTTAGTTCAAATTTAACTAAAACTTTTAACTAAGCAAACAAGAGCAACTGTTCAATACTGCATTATTACAAATAAATAAAATTTTCTTTAACCAAATTTATGTTTACATTTACTGAATAACTTGTCTCAAAAAAGAAAAATTGACATAAAATAGGAAAAGATGCAATAAAAACCCTGTGATATCAAATGTTATTTTTTATTTTCAAACAAAGAAGAATAAGTAGAAACCCAGTTTGTAAATATACAAAGACGGGTATAGACAAACAGAAACATTTGTGGAAAAAATTGCCGGATTTTTAAAATAGTGAAAACATTTTCTTTCTGTTAACAAAACATAACTGAAAAATGCCCGCTATTAAAAAAATGTGAACTAAAACCCTAGTTCAAATCAAGGGATTATTTTATCACATTAAAGTGCATCAAAAGCTCTTCCAGTTATTTCCAGATGCCAAAGTCTACAAAACGCTATGAAGAGTTCTAAATGTATCAAACACAGAGAAATCATGATCATTTCTGCATATAGGAGAGCTTTGTGCTGCTCAGTTTGCTTTTGCCTCGTCATCATTGCCAGTAAAACAGGAAAAGATCTCAACAACACAGGCTGATCAAAAACGTACGGCAGGGGGAACTGATCTCTGGGCATTAGAAAATAAACCTGGGCATTAGAAAATTCTGAGAGTTGAAGCAGAATTTTCAACTCTTCTTCAACTAACAAATGTCTCCAACAAGACATTAACAAATGTCTTACGGTCAAGTATTGGAGAAAGCAAAAGAAGCAATTTTGCAGATATGACAGAGAGAACTATGAAACAACTGAATTAGATTTTTTTCTCTTTTGTTTTTATTAGTATTTCTTATGGAAATGTTGTGCCATGTGAGGTCATTAGATTTACCCTAAAAAGCATGGAGCTACTAAGTAACGAGTGAAAATCACAGAGGATTTAATTTGGGAAGAGTATACTTAAGACAACAATAATTACAGCAATTACAAGCACTGATGGGTCAAAGGATGTATTAGCGGGAGCAGAACCTGTAGATTTATCCAAATGTAGAAAGATTTCATTAGTAGGCCTGCATGACCATTCATATTCAGCATTTTGTATAAATACTGACATACTTGAAAGCTAACCTTCTTCACTTTAATGCCAATCTATTACAGAAACATACATTTTCTGTTAAAATTTTAATTGAAAAATAAACAGCTTTTAACTAATAAACTGTTTTAAACTGCAGTGGCGGAGAGTTGTGTTTAGATTTTTAAGCTGTAAGTAGCTATAAACAGATTTGGAACTAAAAATGTAAAATGTAGCTCCTGAAATATTATCAGTGCCAGATCAATGTAAATCAGTGTCAGAGAAAATAGTCAACACAAACATGTCCTGAAAACGTCAAAATCATATTTAGGGCAAGACAAGAACAGGTTATTAGAGATGCAACTGAAGGCAGAAAGGGGATGTTTAGACAAAAACTCTGTGAAACACAGACCTTGCAATTAGCACATAAATTAAATGTTAATAGTGGTAATGTAGATGGGTAAAACTAAAAAAAACAAAAATTTTCTCAATTAAAGTTTTGTTTAATTGAGAAAACCCTAATTCACTTTTCTCAATTTAAGTGAGAAAACCTGAATTCTTTGCTTCACTGACTCTATTTTTTCCTACCTGGATGAGGGGAGAATGCTGCAGAAGAGTCGGGTGACCCACAAATCGAACATTGTCTATCTTGAGTTCAAACTTCTTTCCACACATATCGTTCTTGGTGGCCAGGATGGTGGCCAGGATGCTATCAGAAAACCTCGAGGAAGGAAGCACAGACTCAGTGAAAAACCTCGCAAACTGGGAGCAGCTGAGACGAGTGAAAAAAGTACAGATTATCTGGCTATAATCCTCTTATTCCTGTTTATAGGATAGATTTGACTTAAAATTATTCAATAATAGTAATAAAATCTAATTTGGCTACCGTGAGGTAAGGAAAAGAAGAGGTTTCCCAGCAGAAAATAGTGAATGATACATGAATGAGAAATGTGACAAACTCATGCTGGTTTGACTGATGTAACTCATGCTGCAGTCAAAGGGAATACAAATTAAGGTGTTAACTTCCAGAAAAGAATTAAACACAATATGGACCTTTTCCACCACCATCATTTTAAAAAGTAATGAAAAGTATTATTCAAACTGCTGTAACTGATATGAATGTCATCCTTATTTGCTAAGTCTACATGCTCTGAATTATCAGCGTACATTTAAACCGATGATTTTAGCGCAAGCATGATTCATCTTCTGTACATCATTAAAAAGGAACGGCACAGAGATCGGGATTGGAGATTGATACAGGGCACAAAAACAGGAAAGATGGGGTGAAATAAAAGGACAGGGGGGTGACCTAGGGGAAGGAGAGGTGGTTCAGAATGTTTCGGTCTTACCCTGCTACCAACTGTTCGTCAGTTAGCGGACATTTCTCCCTGAAATGGGATTTGGGCCCCAAAAAAAGAAGAACAAAAAAAAAAGCAAACAAAGGAAAGATGCAACACACAGTTGGGCTAAATGCAGAAAATGGACATTAAAACATGTGACACAGTGATGTAAACATGCTGCTCTGCACACTGAGTCAAGTGCATCTCGCATACATAGAAATAGGTGTGCCAGTAGTGGACGTTGCACTTGATATGGTGAATTTACAATACCAAATGATAATCAAGTTTATGTTATTGCAATTACTGTTGAATTTTTGCCACATCAATATGTTTCTCACTCATCTTCACACTTTTCCATCATCATGTTGTGCCCATCTGTGATCTATAAAGTCTCCATTGTTTTAGGGCATCAACAGCAGTGAAGTATCCCCCCAATGTCCAAATACATTATCAACAAGCAAAGTCTGAATGCCTTGCACTTGAAATATAACAGCAAATCAAATATTGTATCTAACCAAACTTTTGCAATTGTGAAATTGCACACACTGACACTTCAATGTTAACTATGATTAGATATATTGTTCAGCTTTAAACTGAAGGACAGAAAGGAATATATTAATCTTCCTGGTCATTAAAGAATCTCTTATCTAATCAGCTACTATCTACTGAAAAAGTCTCAAGTACAGATATTAGTTACCTACTAGAAAATAAGTTATGTGGACAGTTATGCCTGTAGTCTATGATTATAACTCCACAGACTGAGCTGTTCGATATTTATTAAGGTGTTCAAACCAACAAAAATGACAAGCTGATATCACCATCTGTAAGGTGACAACACAATAAAAATGAATAAAACAGACACTATAAAGATTCATGGGCTGGGTCCTGTGATTAGCAGGCACAGTCAAACAACAGCTGAAAATGTAACATTTAGACTCATGAAGTGATGAAATTACATTTTCAACATTACATTTTCAGATAAACATGCTCAGAATGTACATTTACTAGCCTTTTCTAGTCTTTTTATATATATTTTTTGAAGAAGATAATGAAAGAAAAAACAATTTACCTTGAATCACCATCCGGATCTTCCAGAACATCCCCAGTTGTGTTCAGTGCATATGGATTACGCTGTTTTGCTGAAGACAGATTAAAGTATAAAAGTAAAAAAAAAAAAAAAAACATTTTTCATCATTGTCTGTATGGTTTTATTTTGAGGTTCTATTCTTTGCGTTGTTTTTGTTTATTGTATTTTGGGGAGAGGTTTCATTGTGCACCAGTCTTATGTCATTAAGACACCACAAATATTCAATCTCTTGCAGGTCTGGACAATCACAACATTCAGGTTCAGGTTTCCTTTTGTATTTGAGATTAATGTCCTGTGAATGAAGCTGTCAGATTGACTCACATCTGACTGTACCATATAGAAAGGAGTAATGGCTGAATCAAAGACATCTGAATTGAATTAAACATTTGACAAGTTAACTGCACAGTAGTTTGAAGCACTTTTGCTTTACAGCAGAAGTGTCGTGGGTTCAACTACAAGACATAAACACTACCACTAGTGTATGGCTGTAAATCAATAAACATGACAGTCATTGTTTGAGCTCATGTCAATGCAGCTACCTACCGGAGAGAGAAGACGGACAATCAGCTGTTCTTTGAAAAGGATACCGAAATAGAAGTTTGTTCCCTCTACTCCCAGAACTAACCAGGATTACGCTTATAGGACTAGTTTTATCTCCGCTTTTATGTCTGTTGTTTTGTGACTGACTGTATAGGGAGTTTCTGTCATCTGGTGACTCGGCCGACGGGCTAAGCATCATGTTAGCATTCTAAAAGTGTCCGCTAGCTTGATTCAGCTACAGCTCCTATCACCGTTAATGTGTGCAATAAAGCGATAAAGGTAACAATAACGGGAACACTTTACAATTAACTTAGAAGACTATATAAAATTCCGCAAGTATCTTCTAAAGCTGTTGTTGACATTGTTGTGTGTTGCCTTGAGAAATGCCCGGCTGGAAACATTAACTCGGTTTTAAGTTCCAACCTGCTTCTAAGAGTACAGCAATAGATTGCAAATACATACTTCTTATGTCAGCTGACAAAATTCTTTAAAAGAAAAGAACAACAACAACAAAACAATATTTGAGAGACAAAATCCCCATCTCAGTTACTCAGCGAACAACAATAATACCCAATACAAAAAATAAATGAAGAAGAAGTGTCATGTTGTTAGCGGTACAAATATAGCAAATACTGCTGACATGACAGTTGGAACCTTTTACATGAAGAGCAAGTCACCTTCATTGGTATAGAGGTTAGCTGTTCACCTTTTTTAATTTAATTAGTTTAAACAATAATATTTTCAAAAATATTCCAATTCATTCAATTTTATCTGGATTTTATGGCGCTTTTCCCAGATATCGTTTATTTCTAACATTCCCAACTTGTGGAGATTGTCTATGAGTAAAGACTACCTAGAAAATTATTACTCCAGCGGAAACATTAATTATACTGTATCTGCGAAATAGGTCAAAAGCCATATAATATTTTGAAAATGTACTTTGACATTTTGATATTTTTTATGTGACGTGTGTAAGGCTTTGTTTTGTGGTTAATTAGCACTCAGGTTGACCTGCGGTATTTTTGGAAGATTATCATTAATTTCAGTTTGCCACGCCCTTTTACATCAAAATATCGAGTCTGTGATCAGAAGTTTTCCTAGGCCAGTTTTCTAAAAATGTTAAATTATCACTGATGAAAATATATTTCCTTGATCATGTGAAGAAATTATCTAAATATATTTAACCCATTACACTTTCTCAGTCTGATATGTGTTTTAGCAAGTAATTTGAGTGGCACAGGCATATTCCTTAATTTTCTTTCATAAAATGTATGGTCAATTAATTGGGGCGGACTTCCAAAGATAATTATTTTCTGTTGAATCTGCATATATACTTCAACTGAAAAAAGTATGAAATCAACAGACTGCAAAGCAACTAAGTAAAATTGAAAGCTACTTTAAACAAGCAATATTGAACAGAACCATAGACTATGATTTTCAGTTTTATTTGGAGTTTGCAACAGCTTCCAACCAGCAAATGGTGCATTTTAGAAACTTTACAAAAACTGTTTCATGTTAAAGACTGTTGCGTGCTTTATTTTTGCTTAGTGGTATTGTCTTCCCAGGGCGGAGACCACCACAGCCAGGAACTTCTGCCAGGCCTCCTGGAAACTAGGTGTGAAGACACTGGGGCCAAATTTGGCGGCCACAACCACTGAGATGCATTCAGCAAGAGTCTGAAATGAAAAAAAGTAGTGCAAGGTTGTTATTACTGATTAAATAAAAACATTAAAACTTGTTTTTCACCAAGGGAGCTTTGATGAAAAACTCAATGACGAGTGAGTTTACAACAACGTACCCTGAAGTTGTCGGGATCCACATGCAGCTTCTCAGAGTGCATGACGCTCAGCTTGGCGTAGGCGTTCTTGATGTTGTCCATGTTCTTCACTGCAGTTTCCAGTCCACTCATCACAGTTTTCCCATGCTGAGCCACCTTAGCATTTCCGACAATGGCAGCGTAGGTGGACAGGTTTCCAAAGGCTCCAAAATGTCTCTGAGTCCAGGGATACACAACCAGAAGCCTGGTTCAAGGGACACATGTTAAGGGTTAATACTAAATTAAAACATGTGAAACTGAATTCAGGGGCCTGTGCATGCTACAAGCTGATTTCAAGAATGTGTTAAACCTGAAGAAGGAAATGGATAAATAAATGAAAATTTTATGAAGGGTCACCTGGTCAGAGCTTGGGGTCCAATCTCACCCACATCAATTTGTCCCCACAGAGTTGTGATGGCCTTGCGCTCAGCATCTGTCCACTCGACCATGGTGATGAACTAAATTTGTCTTTACGCCACAGAAAATAATTTAAATGCCTCGGGACACAACCCTTTTGAGGATGATAATCTTAGAGCTTTTTATTAATTTCCCAGTGCCACTCCTCTCTGTTTAAGAGGCATCTGATTGGACAAAAGTCAGTGCCATGTTGGGTTATACCCTTAACAATGTCGATATGATCACTGCGGGCTTTCTGGAAAAGGTTGATAAGAAGAAAATAAACATAAATGTTTTATATAATCAAGGGTGACATATTATGCAACTTTGTTTTTTGCAGCTCTTTTAATGACATCCAAACAAGAAAAATAACAAAATTTAATGGAGGAGTATAGATTCCATTGCTGTTTTTTGGTTTCTGTATGTTGTACAACTGTGCAGAACAATATTTTAGCTTAAGAAGCTTGACATTGTGTATGTTCTGATTATTTCAACAACCTAAGTGCAACTATATGAGAAAAGGGCCTGGGTAATTCTGACTATAAAATATTTTGGGAATTATGTCAGTGGCTACTTGGAAACAGAAATGCCAATAACAACTCGCATGTTTTCTTCATCATCTATGTACAGAACAGAAAGAATGAGACATCAAAAGTTTATCAATGAAACAACTTACTCCAATGAAAGCGATAAGATGGTCTCTTCACCGCCTCTCTGAAGGTTCAGTAGTTTTGATGGGTTGGTTATCATTAAATTCAGATGACCGCACCCATCTATATCAAAACATGCACTTTTACAGATGCCATATTAATCAGCAATAACATTTCCAACACTCGTAGGGATGTCACTGACTAAATAACTTATCACTACCAATAAACTGTAGAGGCCTTAATGTCAGAAGGTAAAAGTAACCTGTAAAGATATATCTTTCAGCTGTATGAAGAGACCCTCTGAACCTTATTTTCATACACATACATATAAGTTATTCCTATTATTGGACAGAAATGATTGATATAGACCAGGGGGCCCAAAGTTTGTCCCCGAGAGCCGGCATCCTGCATGTTTTGGTTCTCTCCTTGGTTTAACACACCTGGATCCAATGATGGCTCATTAGAGGCCTAAGAAGAACGTTGACATGCTGAAAAAGTTGTTACTTCCACCAGGGAGAGAACTAAAACGTGCAGGATGCCGGCCCTCGAGGACCGACTTTGGGCACCACCATATTCTTCCTTGCATTTCTTTGTCAACCCATCACTTATTTCGGAATTTAACTGAATTGCGTTTCTACTAAACTTGACAATAGACAAGTAGACAGGTTGTTGACAAAAACTCAGAAGTTGTTCCCACAAAGGGCCTGGAAGCTGTCACATTCACTTTCTCTCCAAATATATATGTTTTTACTTTGAGTAGATAAAAGAAGAGCAGCTAGAAAGGAATGCTGGTACCTGAAATCTAGATTCAAAATTGCAAAGTTTCTAGAACAGATGACAGAATTGTTATTTCACACTGAAATTGGTTGTTAAAAAGTTGGACACTTCAACAGTCACTATAAAGATAAGTAAAACCATCTGCTATTTTAAAAATCTTCAACATATAGAATATATGATTTATCTAGAGTGGGTATTACCATTTCTTGGTATTGATCAAACATATTTAACATGGCTGAATGTCAAATGTGTTTGTTTCTTTTTTCTCTAATGAATGAACCAGATTCATTAAATGCAATTATGCCTGTCTTACTTTCCTTCAATTGCTTCTCTAAATATCTTTAGAATAACTTCAAAGTATATGAGAAAAGTCTATTGGAACAGTCCTCACACTATGCAACATTTCATCTATGTGGACTTGTAGTTTTCCTTGGATATGAATTTGAAAGATTAAAATTAAAAATGCACTTTTTTAACTGAAATAAAATATTGACAGACATTTGGTCAAAGACAGGGAGTGGTTATCTTTTATCTCAAGAATTATAGAAACTTCTGGTAATTTCTGCCAAAGAGGTGGGGTCTACATTTGATAGAGGGCGTGGTGCATTTTGGCTTGATATAAAACAAAGACAGTTATAAGTCTTCACTACCAGCAATTTCGTAGCAGAGTTTCTTTTCTTTCAACTTGGAAAAAAAAGGCAAAAATGAGTCTCTCTGGAAAGGACAAGAATGTGGTGAAGTCTTTCTGGGACAAAGTGTCCCCTAAAGCTGCTGAGATTGGGGGCGAGGCTCTTGGCAGGTGGGTTTTCTCTCTTATTGCTGTTTTTGTTTTATTTTTCAACCATGAATGGTTAAATGTTTTATTCTTTAATCCAGATTAATTTAAGCTTGTGTATATTTTCTAGGATGCTGATCTCATACCCGCAAACCAAGACCTACTTTTCACACTGGTCTGATCTGAGCCCAGAGTCTGCACAGGTGAAGAAGCATGGTGCCACCATCATGGGAGCTATTGGAGATGCCATCGGAAAGATTGATGACCTGACTGGTGCCTTGTCCAAGCTCAGCGAGCTGCATGCCTTCAAGCTCCGAGTGGACCCCGCTAACTTCAGGGTGGGTAGAAGTTGTTGAGTTAAAAGTTAGAGCAACGTCAACATTAAAAAGCTTTACAGACAATCATAACATGCTCACTTTAACACATTGTTTGTTTCTCATGCAATAGATCCTTGCTCACAACATCATCCTGGTGCTGGCCTTGTACTTCCCTGCTGACTTCACCCCTGAGGTCCATGTCTCCGTTGACAAGTTCCTGCAGAACCTGGCCTTGGCTCTGTCTGAGAAGTACCGCTAAGATCCAGCCTCTCGGGGGGGATCGACTGCACAAAAAAACTGCATGTCATCCAAAAGAAAATTCAACAACACCTTTGAATTCAAAAGGTTGGCTGAATAAATTAAAGATATAATAATTGTCCATAAAAGCTGTGTCTTATTTTTTTGTCTTTTGCACCTCACTTCTAAAAGCAATGGTTTCCTAATCTTCACACAAGAGTAAAATAGTAATTATTTCAAGTTGTAGAAATTAGAAATTAAACACTGCAAATTTAATAAAGTCAAGAACTAGTGAGACTATATATAGTCTCACTAGTTCTTGACTTTATTAAATTCAAGAACTAGTGAATTCTATATATTCACTAGTTATATATATGTATATATATATATACATATATATATATACATATATA
>CAEGAE010043231.1:0-112977 GCA_903067095.1 Girardinus metallicus
TCTTAACTTTCTGCTTTATGTCAGCCAGGATTAAATACATTCCCTAATTTCTCTGAAAAGTTTTCATTTCTGTTTTTGATTTAGGTTTTCATAAGCTAAGCTAACTATGCATTTAAACAGATGCTTTGTAAATTTCTACCACTTTTAACAGAAATAAATGAGAATCATGGGACAGATGGATGATTTCTGTTTCACGTTTAAGTTTTAGCAATGACATGATCAGTGTTGTAGTCAAGACCACCTAACCCGAGACAAGACCACAAGACCAGCGCCCCGTGCTACATGACATAATAAAATGTGAAATATGATCAAAATTGCTAATCAAATTGATCTGAAAGATTCACATTCCCATAAAAACACCTAGATATTAAATACTTAGAGCTGAAATAAATTTAACCAATATTAAAAGCAGAACAAACTCTTTGTTCTGCTTATCTAAAAAGATAATGCCCTGGGCATTTGCCCATATCATTCATGTCAGAAATCACCACTGTCTACACCAATAAACATAGCAATTGAGGCAATGCCCAGACGGTAAACAACGCTCAACTATGAACACTGACCAAAGAGCAACAAGCAAGAAGTAACCAAGCACAAGGAGCTCACTGTGACTGTGACTCACCCTCTCTCCCACTGCATGAAGCCAGGCAGCACAATGCTGTAATGTCCGCCATTGTGGCAGACATTACAGCCATAATGGCTGTAATATCTGCCAAATAAAATAATAAAATAAAATATTATTTTATTTTATTAATAAAATAAAATAATAATAGCTACTGCATTACAAGAACAAAGAACGGCTCTCAGTGAAGCTCCAGTCCCGTCTCCTTAGTAAAGAGAAGTTCAGAATACTCGGATCATTCATGAATGTCGCATCACTATATTGCAGACTTTTGGACACAGTGTAGTCCCATATGTGTGACACGTTAGTCAGCACCTCCGCACAATAATTCAGCGCAGTGAGTGACTATTTTTTTTTTCCATCACAAATGCTAATGTGTCTCTGTACAGCTAGCTTTGCTAGCATCACGTCAACGGAGCTTACCTTTCTTTGAGCTTCTTTTCTAAGTGACAAAAAAAGTTAGACGTAGTCCCACCGTCTGTGAAAGCGAATCGCTGTTGAATTAGCTGTCGCCATGGGATTTCTTATGATTTATGCAGCGCAATTCTATTACTGACGATTAGACAGACATCTTCTGCCGCTCACAGGAAACCACTGCGCATGTCTCGGAGCGCCGCGTGCGAGTGAAAGGTGTGGGAGGAATAACAGAAACACGTAATTGTTAAGTCACGTTATTGACTTGGATTTTAATCGGTGCGTTCTGCATCCGGCGGAAACCAAACATGTTGACAAATAAACTGGACAGCATGCTGTAAGTTTAGTGATATTTCCACAGTTGCGGTCTTGAAATAAAATCCCGAGTCCGAGACCATCAAAAAATGGCACCGTACTACAACACTGCTTGAAGCAGAAGTCCACTTCATTTAGGAAAATTACTTAATTTTTTTTTATTTTGCTTTTTTCTTTACGATAATAGTGACAAGTTTCGCTAACGTACTGCATAGAAGGCAAACAAGTCATCCAAGGGCTTCATACAGGCTTTCATAGATATCCCTCCATCTTGTGAGATCTGTTAAAAAACACACACACACGCACACACAGAAACAACGGAAGCCTCGGCCCCAGAAGCCCGAATCTTAACGACGCTTCCTGCATGCTTGAAGCACTTCGTGTGAAAGAGTATTGAAAGAGGCCCGATCCTAGAGCACAGGACGCAGAACTTTAGTCCCGCGTATGTGTCTGTTTGCTTGAGGATCTGACAATTCCACCATATGGTTGGCTGCATACCTCGGAGTCAGAACTCCCCGACTCACTGCGCGCTGACAGATTCCTGAGGTAAAAGACTCCAGAGTGGGAAGCACGAACGCCTGAAAAAGACTTCCCTAAAAACAGAAACGAAATGAAGAATATTTTTTATCATGGCACTTTTGTGTTATGGTGTTCACTGACATGCTGAAATCCATCTGGTATATCATGAAAATTCAAAGACCAAGGCCCAGAAAATGTATATTTCAGGCACTTTTTTTTTTTTGTCCTTTCTGAAATTAAATCTGACAAAAGTTTGTGCAGATCTTTTGATCACCGGATTACCAACGTTACCTCTATTCCCTAAATACCACAATAATAATAAGGGAAAACAATGTGAAATTCCCACACATTAAGATTACCATAGCTTTAAACAACTTGGGAAACCCTTGATGATGCTGATGATACCGTGACTTTGTAAGCTTCTGAGAATGAATGAGTTAATTAACATTTTGTGTTAAAGAGAGGCACATCTGTGGGTGTATTGTACCTCAAACACACGCCTTCCTTGTATGACATCATCAGGAAATCAGCCAAAATATCAGGAGAATTATAGATCTCCACAAGCCTGCTGCAACCCTCGGGAAGATTTCCAGGTACCTGAAACAATGATATGCAAGTAACAACAGCACAGGAATGTCAAACTATCGCACTTTGCAGGAAGAAAATGGGTTCTCTTTTCCCAGAAATTAGTGTTTTTGGTGTCTAAGCTGCTGCAGCGTAATGACCATTCATTTCAAAGATAAAGGGGGGAGGACAGCGTCGTGGCTGGGAAGTACGGGTGGAGAAGTTCATCATGTTGAGTGTGCGCTTTGTAGAAGAAGGGTCTGGTCCACTTGACCAAATAGATGGTATCATGAGGAAGGAATATTACTTGGAAATTCTGAGGCCTAATTTCAAGGTTGGGTGCAAGTGGGTCTTCTATGTGGAAGGTGAGTCTAAATATAGCGATTTAATTACAACAAAGCAACTGTTTTGGTGTTGCCATTGCAAAACATTGATCTCAGATCCAAAGAATATCGCTGAAAAGGTGTGTGGGAACGAGGCGGCATAGAAACCTGACTCCAGTTCCACCAGTTCAGTCTGGAGGAATGGGTCAAAATCCCTGCAAACAGGGATGCACCGATTGCAGTTTTCTGGCCGGTTACTGATATTTAAAAAGCCTGACCTGTTGATTCTGATTTTGCCTGATACTGATTTTTTTTTTTTTTGTCTGAAATGTTGTTAAATATACAAATAAAGTGGCTGACTTGGCAACAGTGGGGTGACTGTTGTTAACTGCAAATGTGCAGACATGACCTGGTGGGTGGATCTATCAGTCAAAGCTCTCTCACGGCAGACCAAAGGGGGACAGCGGTGGATTTTTAAACCTTTGTCGAGGTAGATATGATCAGGGGGAAAGATCAGATTCACGTTAGTATTGGCAGATCAGCGATCTCACAAAATTAAGGAAATTGGGGTCAATTTATCGGTGCATCCACCAAACCAGCAAATTATTGTGAGAAGCTTCACTGCAAAAACACAAAGTCTCACCAAATACTTTTGGTCTACTTTCTAGTACAAATATCATAGTAAATTTGAAATAAGACAAAACTAACTTGCTGAAAAGTAACTTTTTAGCATGAAAATGTACTTGTTCCTCTGGTAGATTATTCCATTTTTAACAGAGACATTAGTGAAATGTTCTGCCAGTGGAACTAGTCTTTTTTTTTTCTATTAATCGTAAGGAATTAGTGACCTAAAGCAAGTTATCTTTTACTTAACTAAAAAGTTAGGTAATTCAAGTATACTAAAATATTTGCACTAGAAACTAGAACAAAAACATACTAGAAGGATACCCTGAAGGTCTGACTCCAAGTCATACAGTTTAAAGACAGTTCTACACAATGCAAAAAACAAGTATATGAACTTCTGACTCTGAAAATATGGTTTTGACTGTAACGGGAGTGTCCTTCCAGTTTATTGAGAGAATATTAAAATTCCTTTTCCCTTCAGAGAGACCGCGAAAAAAAAAAAATCTATTGCAAGATGTTGAAGGCACGGAAAACACAAGGATACTTTCTTTCATGTGCTCTCAGTGTCAGTACCATATGCCACTCAAAGCAGTCATTAAATCACACACATTCCAGATAGTTACTAGTAAAACGTAGGACATAACGGCAGGAAAACAGTGGCTGCTTGGCCGGAGAGTGGCAGATGTTCTTTTAGAAGATTTTGGGCTGATGCGTAGTAGCGTGTGAGTCTGTGTTTGTTTAGGACCAGTGTCAGATTGGCTAGCAGCCTGCGTGATGCTGAGCCCCGTACTCTTGCCTCAGCAGGACTCCCTGTCAGTGGAAAGAGAGTGATGGCAGAAAGCGAGCAACCTCAGAGGCGTCTTGGTGACAAGAAGCATGGAAACGGAGAACTCACAGGTAACGCTAATTTACAGCTGGGCAACAGCTGACCCGAATGTTAAACCCGTGAAGACTGAACACGTCACGAATGTTTAAAATCTGAGTGCAGGTAACTTTACAGGATACAGTGCCCTGCAAAAGTATTCACATCCCATCAAATTACATAGTTCCTCATGTCACGGCGAGAGTTTTATTGGGATTTAATGTGACAGGAAAGTATGACATACCTTCCTGACCCTGAAACCCCAAAATAAAATCCAGTGCAGCCAGTTGCCTTCAAAAGTACATGTTGATTAAAGTTCTCTGGTCAGATGATGCCAAAATGAATGTTTGTTTAATAAATACAAAACTCACACTGCCAGAAAACTAAAATTACGTATCAAAATCGTCATAGCATTAACTTGGTTGACACTGGAACCTCAAAAGACTCGCACCTAACCTAAAACAAATAAAAAAAAACAAGATCCTAGCAGAAAAAGAGAATACTTTTTCAGGCCACTGTATTTAATAGTTTATGAATAAAAATTTGTACCATCAAATTTTCTGAAACTTGTTTCAAAATCCATCTGATCTACAGAATGAGCAAAACAAATGTTTGGACGCATCTAAGGTCTTAATGGGTTTACAATACCTTTGTCTGTCCAACTCATATCTGTATGAGTTGTACATCATTAGACTTTTTATTTTAATGTGTGAGACTCTCTTCTTATTTGTGTGTGTTTTTTGTGGTCTAGACTCAGATCTTCCAGAAGAGGAGAAGAAGCAGAGAGACAGGGAAGACCATGAAAGCCTGGTGTTATGGAAGAGGCCTTTGCTCACACTTTATTACTTCTCCTTGGAGCTGTTCATCACTCTTAAAGGGTGGATATGGAGGTGAGGAACAAAAGGAGAGATGCAACCTCCTCCTAAAACATGTCCCTGTTTCAAAAAACCTGAAATCTCCAGACAGCTAGTGCTGTTCTTTTCCGTTTCACAGGCTAACACAATAAGTGAACGCTTTTATTCACCTTACAAGGCACAATTAACTATATTACAAAAAGTATTAACTTTTTTGTTTTCATACAAATATAAGTTTTAGTGACACCCCATTTTCCATCTGTAGGGCGTATTATGACAGTGTTCTACCATTTGCCGCTATTATAGCTGCTACTGCTCTAAGAGGGCTTTCCACAACGTTACAGTCATCAAAGTTTTTGACCATTCCCACAGAAGCACATTTTCAAGGTCAGACACCGATGTTGGATGAAAACGTCTTTCTCAGCTCCAATTTGAAATGTCTTAGTAATTATTTGTCCACAGAGAGGCATCCGCCTGCCGAGCTTGACACCAGGCCAGGCCCGGGTCGAACTATTTTGACGGAGCACTGTGCAAATCGATCTGTAGAAAAGTGTGGTGTTCGCTGTGACCGTTTCTTTAAAGCAAAACAGAGGATGCAGGTGGTCTGCACCTGCTATGTGAAACGTGTGCGAATATGAACGTGCCGACACCACATGACGACGCGTCGACTGTTCGGCTTCGAATGAAGTACGTTGGGGCCTTGGTGCTGCCTTGTTAATAGGATTCCCAGAAACATAAGTATGATTTGTCTCAACAGGTTAATACTGTCGCTGTCCATGCCTTGTGACCAGGGCTATTTATGTGACCACAAAGTAGAACGTAATTACAAAGTGGAAGCAAAATACTCTTTCTGTTTTTTTGTTTTGTTTTTTTTCTTTGCAAATAAAAATCTCAATTTTGTCAACATTTTTGTTTCCACTTGAGCTTTAGATCTCTGCAACTCCTCCAGAGTTACCATTTCATTCTTGGCTGATTATCTGATAAATGGTGCACTTGACAGGTCTCTCAATTTAGGTGAACAGCCATGACTTAACAGGTTTGCAGTTGTGTCACAGCTAAGAAGCTTAGGATAATTTTCATAACCCAAACCTACTTTAACCCAAACATCATTAATAATTAATAAACGATGTAACAGTTAAATAAATGACGTGTGAATTCAGTCTTTAAAAGCGACTGTAAAATTCAATGCCAAATGAGCAAGAAAGCAGCACCTAGAAAACAAGTTCTTCTTCTTAGTTCTTATGTTGCCGTCGCGCTGATAACATCTAGAGGCTTCAGCCAATACATCAGTTTCTTTTTCACAAAGAGGCACTAAAGTTGCTACAGTTGTTCTCGTGAAAGCAGAGGAAATAGCAACTGTGAAAGAACGGCCATCTGACATTACTCAGAGGCTTTTTCACACAACACATCCAGACACCAGACTATTGCTGACCTTGACCGTCTCAGAGCTATCAGCTCAGGTCTCATAGTTTAGACTCAGCCAAACGCCTTTAACACTTCAACGGAGACATCGCATGCTTTTCTTATCATTATCTGTCTCTATTACTCCTCATAATTACCCTACTTAAAGGCTGGGAAGGATAACTCCGCCTTGCAAACTACTGTTTTCATACTTGCCGAGCAACATCATCACACCAAACTACGTCAGCAGTTGCCTTGATGCACATTACATGTAGGGTACAGAATGTCTTCAACTTACTAAATAATCTTTGTTGACACCGAGGTCCCAGAAGAAGGTCAGAGTGTACTCTCGGGGGGGGCCCTTGCGGTTAACTGCGTCAGGACAACGTGTTTATGTTAAAACTACAAGAGGATGTGGTGAGCCACAAGCACCACAAGCAGTGTTCTGCCTTAGAGAAGCTGCTATTTACCCAACGCTCCAGACACGTGGTGTTCTAACTGCCTATGCTGGCATGTAAATGAGAGCGCTATGGGTTAGAAGGGTGCAGAGAAGTTTATTGTGAGTGTAGTTAGGAGTGGTGTATAATATAAAACATAAAAGCAGATTATCCATGAGGCATCAAGCTGTCTGTTGCTGTGCCTTTACATTTCTTTTGTTATAAAAAGGGTTTTTCATATAGGGTTGTGTGGGGGAGGGATTGGTAAGGAATCCTTATGGTAAATTTAACACAAACCCTTCTTATTAAACTAGCTCATTTCTATATTAAGAAACAAGTTTAGGTTAACTTGTTTTATGTATTTATTTTCCTTGCCAATTTTACACTTTGACCATTTTGGTCCTCAGAAAATTTTATCCGCCTTTTTGTCTCATTTTGAATAAGACTCGACTGTCTGGCACGCCCTCCTCTCCAGAATCCCTGAACTGGACCTGCTTGAGCTTAGTAATGTGCAATTCAACCTTGAGCCACCTTTCAGTTCAAAAGTACAAAAGGCAGAGAAACACACTATTATTAGCATGTATTACAAACATGGGTAAACTGGGGAAGTGCCTCTGGTCTTCCAACTTGGAACTCAAAAACGGTGACGATAGCTTGGACATTATTGCCACATCCAAGTTCCATCTTCAGAATTAAACACAACACATAAGAATCCACCATCAAATGGTCCTACTGTACTTCTGTGCAGTCCACTTCAGTGTGTACAAGAATACCTATCTTTGGAGAGATTTTAAATGACTTTTTTGTTTACGCCACATCAGACAAAAAAGTAATTTATATATTTATATATATAATATCATTTTTTGCACACCCCAAAAAGCAACTTTGGTTGCAACTACAGGTTCTTCAATAATTGTATTGCCTAATATGAGAGCCATGAATAGCTGACATTTTGATGCATTGACAGGATTTGGTAGCATTTACTTGGTGAGTGTTAACTGGAAGTAGAATTACAAAATAAAAGCAATAAAGCAAGATACTGTGACTTTCTCTGTTGGCGGCAGCTACGAATTGGTAAGAAACAGGCATAAATGTATTTATTTATTTTTTTTTTTTAACTGTCAGAATCCTTAGTGTTTGCGTTTTGGTTTTATTTGGGTTTTGCCTTAATTTCATTATTGTGTGTTGTCATTTTGGTCTTGCCACATTTAGTTTAGAATGGTGTTTTGTCGTATTTGTTAATTATTTTGTGTTTAGTTCCTTAGTTTGTTTTTGTGTTACATTCTTTCCCATGCTTGTATTCGACCACAGCTGTTCCTCATTGCATCTGATTAGCTAATCTGGCATTATCCCGCCTCATTTTCCGCTCCTGCCTCACTGTAAAAGCTGACTGGTTTCTTACATGCACCGTCCATTTGCTACGCGAGTTCCATCACCGGCTTTTCTGTAAGCTTTCTAATTTTATTATACCTATCGCAACCATTTTTTTTTTTTTCTGCATTAAGGTTCTTTATCAAGGAAAATCGCAAAAACTGGGGCTAACGTTGCTTTAGCTATCTCCCAGTGATTGGAAAGATTCAGACTTTATTGCCTTTTACTTTCTCCTTCTCACTAGCTAAGGTTAGCTATCTAACATTGCTTTCAGACAGGCAAAGTCCTGTGACAGTACATTTATGTATTCCCATGCAATTTTGTTTTTAAATTGAGTTTAGTTATTGACAGAGCTCTGGCCGGTCTTCTGAATGATTCGTGTGTTTCACTTACCTCGGATTTCAGAACTGGCATTTAGGAATTACTGAACTCACCCATGTCTGCAAAGCCTAATTGTTTTAAGGTGTATATCTTATTAAATTGCTGTCCTGTGACGGGGCGATTTTGGAAGTGGTAAACTGACAATTGAAATGTGTGAATTAAAGAATAAACTTAAGGAAATGTGGAATAAATATGATCAGTAAACGCATTACACTGACTTTGCTGCAAGCTTTAAAACGTCACAGATTTGTCTCAGACCAAATTCAAATATCTTACCGTCATTGTACAATAGCTGTGAACTAGAAATCTGTATACATCCCTCGACTTGAAACAAATGTGATTCTCTCCATTTGGTAAATTAACTTTGTGTTTCATGTTTTCATTGACTGTTTTCTTGGTCATTTTACAAGTAAACAGCTGCACTTCGCACATGTAAATCCTGCCTTTTGTACCCAATTATATGTATGACTGGAGTCTCCAGCTCTAGTCTTTTGGAGGAACAGGAAATAATTCTCCATTATTTTCTGTTCCAAACACGCCAGATTCAAATGACTCATAACCAGGTCTCTACAGAACTTGATAACGCGTTGAGTTAGTTGGAGTCTGGACTGCCAAGAAAAAACATTGTGAACTTTAAAAAAAATAAATGGTAGCTTGGTAAACTACGGCTGGTAGCATCGCTATAGTAAGCTTATCTATCCTTTTGCATCAAGCCTTAATTTTTATGTTCATGTAAATTTTGAAATGAGGTGAAGGCATGACTGTTCTGTAAAATTCAACTTTTATATTTATAGTCTCCAAATCTGGAGTCATATTTATCGGTCTAAAATCTTGGTCATGTATCCTAGTTGTAGCTCAAAATAGAAAGAACTAGAAACCTCAGTGGGGAAGGAATAATCAATCAACATCATGTTCAGAAAGCACTCTGAGTGGCCACTCTGACCCCAAAACCTTTGGATACATGGCTTCCTATTGGACAATGTTAAAATCCTTAAAGTTTGCACCAGCCCTCTGCAGCTCTAATCTGTTTCCTTGTCATGAAAACTTGTAAGGCGAACCCCCCTTTTATCTTATAATTTGAATATTGAGGGTATTGCCTTCAACTCTTTTGCTTTCTACCTACATCTAGAGATGATCCAACTCTGATAGTTTATGATGTTTGGAATAGCACTTAATGAAACAAGCGTTCGTGCACACACACACAACACTCAGCAAATTATGAATTTCTTTTTACAGATTAAGTAAAGACTCCCGGTATCTGCAGGGTTTAGGAACTACACGAGCGATGGCAAGTAGCTAAAATTGATAAATAATTGAAACCAAGTCTAAAACCGCTTGTAACTGCATTTTTTTCTTTTAATAGGTCACACACCAAACATAACCTAATGTGCACTAATGCACACAGTGGGAACATCACAGCACAGCAGTTAGCCTATGGCTTTCCTCATTTCCAATGTTGGGGGTGCAACCAACGGGTGTCAAGGAAAATAAATGGCATTCCTGGATTACCCTGTTTTGCAAATGCTAGCAGTTCAGTTAGCATTGCGCGTAGCTATTGCAGTTTCTGCAGCTAGGTTGTGAAATTCGCCAAATGCACAACACCTCTGAATTATTTGGTGAATTCAGACACGACGCAGAGGCTGCTGTCTGTAAACGAAGCTAAGGCACTCTACATTTTATCCACCATTGTTCAATATGACTGAGATGGGGGGGGCAAGGCCAGCATTCTTTTCTCTGCTCTATTAGTGAAGTTAGCATTTAAGCATAATTCAGGGTAGAGTTTGGTTGTATTAAATTTAAGGGCGTTCCTCATAATGCATGATGATAAAAATCCATCCAAGAACAGAACTGATTGAAACTTGTTGAGGCTTGACTACATTCGAACAGCCATGTCTCTTTTCCACACATGAAATCCTTCTCTGTTACTCACTCATACTTCAAGATTCATCATGAGTTTTTGGTTTGTTTTCTGCATATAAACACAACTCTCCTTGTTTGACATTTTCTGTGTTTTCCTTTTTCTTTTTTTTTTTTTTTTTTTTCCTTTACCCAGGCTTTGGCATCAAAGACAGACGGTGTTTGGACTTGTGATGCTGCTTATCCTTCTCTCTATTGCTTACCATATTGAGGGACCACATCAGAAGGTGACTGACCTCCTTATGTGTTGTGAATGTAAAAATACCATAGCGACTGTCTGTGATGTAACCAGCTTGCTTCAACTGCAGAGGAGATGCCTGATAATTTATTGAAGTAGGGCTTTAAAAGGTACATACTTTGTGAGAATTGGTGCTTTTTTTTTTTTGCTTTTAGTCTTGGTAATTTTCTCTGCCCCTATAAATAGGTATTTATGAGTGAATGTAACAGCATCATGTTTGCTTTCTTTCTTTGTAACTCCCCTAAAAACTCAGCAGGTTGTTCTGTCGATCCGCACACAACCCTTCCACTTATTTCCTCCCCCCCCACCAACTCTGCTTTAGTTGCAATATTTTTCACATCCCATTGGCATTTTTTTTTTTTCAACATTGTACGCAAAGACCTCGGAGTTGTGTAATCACTTCTCAGTAACTGCACGTAACAATTCCTCATGACTGGCCCCTCACTTCCCAGCACTCTGCCAGCAAACAGAGAGACAGTATGTGCTGTTTTTTGTTTTGCTGGGTTTCCTGGGAAATTGAGTCTTTGGTAAGCCTCTCCCCCCTGCTTCCCTGCACACATTCCCTTCAAACCCTTTAAAGTCCCCTCCTCTTTTCCCGTAATCTGGGGTCTTGATGCTTCCTCCTGGAAACAACCTGCCCTGACTCAAGGGAGGAGGTGTAAATGGAGCGATGGAGTGATAGTAGTACAGCAGCAGCAGCAGCAGAGAGAGAAAGAGGCAGAGTGGGAGACAGACGGATGGATCTTGGCTTGTCTTACTGTACTTGTTGTGTAAGAGCTAGTTGCCACAAAAAAAAAAAAAAGAATAATGGTGCTGTTCTTCTCTGAGTGCTGAACACTCCTACCCTACGGCTCTGCGCTTGAAACTCAGCAACCTCTACCTCCAAAGGTTTCTTTCTCTCTTCCTCTCCTGCTCACTTGCCCTCTCCCACCCTTCAGAGTACCCTCCGTTTTTGTTTTTTTTTCACAGTTTTACTCACGTACCTTCTCTCTCTCTCTCTCTCTGTGCCTGTCCCTCCCTTTCTTGCCGCCCCCCCTCCCGCTTCACACCCCCCACACCCCCCCGCGCTCTTTCCTCGCACTCATGCATGTGCCTCTGCCATGTGGTGGACTGTCCCTCTCCCTGGCCTCTGCAGTACGTGCGCTACATGGAGAAGAAGACGCTGTGGTGCGCCTATTGGGTCGGCCTGGGTATCCTCTCCTCTGTGGGTCTTGGCACGGGCTTGCACACCTTCCTGCTCTACCTGGTAAGATAGAATTTCTTCAGGGAGAGTTGCCTGGCTCCTCCACGCTGCAGCTCTTCACTTCCCCATGCTGGTTTGTGCCTCGGCTCAAACCCAAACAGAGCGGATGATGATGATGAGAATGATGGTGGTGCTGCAACCAGTGACGCAGGTTTTTAAAGGCACGGTTGACGATGTTGTTGCGCTGCTGCAGAGTTTTGAAGAGGGTGGAAAAAAGCTTTCTGGAGTCGTTTTATGCATTTGCACTTTGTATGCATTTGTGTGCATGTGGTGGGTGTGAATAGGCATTGTGATAGCCACACTGGTTTTGACAGGCAGGCTAAAAACAATTGCACTCACTGACCCCTTTGAGTGCACATGAGGATAAAAACACTCCCTCCCCCTGTCTGAGTTCTTTCTTTCTCCCTTCTTTCCTGCTCCCCACTGTTTTGCTCACTCTCACTTTCTTTTGTCACTCCCTCTCTTTTTATGCCTCTTCTCTGTTTACGTCCTGAGTTTTACTCACCCCTTCCCTTTTACTTTTTTTTTTTTTTTTTTTCCATATGTTTTCCCCCAAGAGTCCTAATCTCTGAGTGCCTCAGTTCAGGGCAGTGAGGATGTTGGTGAGAGGGAGGTTGGAGGGTGTTTCTGCACTTCTGATACCAGAACATCTGCTGGTTCTTACTGCTTCTAGTCCATCTGTCATCAGGGGACTTCGCTGTCACACTCGGGTGCTCGTGCCCGGTGGAGCCGAACTGGAAACTTTGAAGTGTGTGTCCTCTGTTCTGTTGTTTTTAAAAGCCAAAAACTGTGACGCTCCAAAATGTAACATGAGAGTTGTTTTTTTTTTTTGTTTTTTTTTCCTCTAATCTCCCTTGACTCCCAGCTCTTTTCAGTGGAAGGTTTCAAAGTGTTGTATCGCCATCTAGTTGGAGTGGATGTTACTGCAGGTTGTGGTGTCATTGAGTTCATGACAGAACCTGATGCTCCTTCCTGCGGCTGCTGCTGTACATTCTGTCTCCAGCCTGGAAGATGCAGCATGTTAAACACTGTTATTAGCTCTGCTAATGTAGAGTGCCATCTAAAAATATGCCTTTTTTTAATCCTGTAGCACAGTGGGAATAAACTGTATGTTTTCCAGAAAAAATATAGATTTTCAGGAGAATACAGGCACCTTTTCTAGATCGATATTTATTTTGTTTTAAATTTGATTTGATTTCTAGTTTATTTAAAGGCTCTAATAGAAAAAGTAATGTGTAGGCAGACTTGTTAGTCAGTAAAGGTAAGAAATTTTCAGCATTGATTTTACCTGAACATTTAAATGGTAGTTAACAAATTTTTTCAAAGACAGACCAACATGTCCAGAAAATTTGACTTAGATTATTTCAGGTCATTCTGTGGAAGAATGTAAATGAATTTTATCAAGAGAACATTTTAGTTTAAGACTAAATTTTCTTATTTTTGGTATCAATCTCAAATGACTTGCTTGCTAACAAAAGGAGTTTGAACTCCTTCAAAACTCACATTTTTTGTCTAATTAAAGGAAACATATTGTGCATGCAGAGACGGACCTGGGTGTCGGGAGGAAGCTTTCGAACAGGGAAGTGAATACAAACAAGAGAGAACATTTGTGCAGAAGACATAAGTTTGAAACAGAAAACAGGAAAAATAGTTGTTCGTTTAAGAAAATGTCTAATATGTAGTGATACTTTTTCACACACTGGCTGTTATTGTGGTATTTGTTTAGTTGCCTTCAAACTGATTGAGATTTTCTGGCCATGCACCATGGATGCTAGCAGCAGGCTTTGATTGAGCGATAACTGCAGAGAGTGCAGGAGCTAAAGTTAATAAAACTTGCAGCTGTAATGGTACCAAGTGGTAGTTCTACTCGGTACTGGCTGAAGAAGTTCAATATAAATGCTCTCCATACTTGTAATTTAGATTTCCATCGGATATGAATTAATACCTAAATAATTGGATTTTCTTATTTTCTGATCAATGAATGCACTATATTTAGCAACTTGGGCCGACTACACTCTTCAGTGTGGAGGCTGTTGCCGAGCAAAGACTTGAATTTTGCTATTTTCAGAATCATTTAAGTGTTTAGAAATGAAGCCAGTAGAAGTACAGCAATAGATTTTGCAGAAATTATATTTTCTACATGTTGAGACATGTCTGCAGTTCAGTCAGGCTGTGTGAGAGCAAGACTTTAAGTAGATCACAGGAAGGCTCAACAGAGTGTAGTCACTATCTGGAACATGCTGGATTTGAACATGTTTGCAGCCTTTTGGCAAATTCCCGAGTTAAAATAAGTAGCTATAATTTTTACACAATAAACGGGCTACTGTTTTAGTAATACTTACGATGCAAACTGCTTAAGTATCAGTTTAAAATGTCAACCATTGAAATATTTCTGTTGGAAATTTGTTGTGAAACCTGTTCTGTGAACGCTGTCTCACACAGTGCGACATTGGCTCTTCGCCTAATTTAAATAATTACTATGCTCGCACTGCAAAAAGCCCAGTAGAAACTGTTCATCACGCTCTTTTTATGCCGTTTGATATTACCCACCTTTTCCATGATTGACTGTGGGTACAACCTCTGAAGCCAGAAGTTGCAGAAATGTGATTTGTGTTGATGGCTAATCAGCTTTTTTTTTTTTTTAGAAATGATCAGCTTACAGTTTAACTACATTTTCTTACAGATGCGTCCCTAAAAAGCTCTTGTTCTTGTTGTGCTTTTCTGTATTGAACATGCTCTCAAAGTGAAATGGGATTGATCCGTTTCTACTAGTTCTCAGCAGACGGAGAATGGAGACCGATGTGGCTCAAGATTCTAGATCTGAAATGAATCAGAAACGGGAAGTCAAAACTTTACAAAACCAGATTGAAAATTGGCCAAAAAATTCTGATGGGTGCAGCTCTTGCAACATGCCGTATTGTTGGGACTAAAAGCTGCTACTTTTTTCCTACGCTTTGAACCAAGCGGCTTATAGGCCCATGCTGCTTTTCTGTGGATTTTTCTTCAACCACAAGGGGGCTCTTCAGAAGGAAGTGAATCATTGGAAGTCAAAATTGGAAATAAAAGTAGAAAGTGCTGATTTTAATTTAGTACAAACACATGTTGGCATTAGGCACGACGGAGAAATTTCTTCAAACTCATACTCCCTCATCATGAAAATAACACGAAGACAAAGATGCCGTTTTTAAGTTGAGTATCGATCTTTTAAGTCGAGTATCGATCTGGCAGTACAGGAGGGAAATAGAGCCGCTGTACGTAAGCTCGGCGTGAACGAATCCATGGTTGGAGATGCAGGGCTGCGTCCTTAATGGCAGATTTATTAGGACTCAGACCTCTGCTGCTTCCTTGTGGAAAACCGAGAGCAGCGGAAATACCAGCGGCTTATATATATATGTACATTTCCAAAACATTTGTAGGTGCGGCTTATAGTAAGGTGCGCTCTATAGTCCGGAAAATACGGTACATAACATGTTGAGTGCTGTATCCAGACCCTGGCTTTTGTTCTTTAAACGACCGAGTTAAACACTAATTAAATTCTTCAGTAAACCTAATTGGGGCAGATTCCAACAAATAATAATAAAAAAAGACCCTGTGGCCAAACTGTTGATCTTACATCTTTCACATGTCACAAAAACTCAGTGAAGCTTCTTTATTTCTCTGAATTTAAATGATTTTAGTAGTTTGCGTTTGACTTTGTCTGTTTCATGGGAACTGATGCATCCCAGCAAGTCCTTTATGAGGTTGTACGTTTCTAAACCCCGACAAGATCTCAATGATTAAGATGAAAATTTTGGGAATTGAAAATGGCATTCTGCAGAATGCCTGTGGACGTTTCGCACTGTTTTTAGTAAGTAGGATAGGGTCAGTGATTGTAATTAGGTCGACCATGTTCAGAACCTGCACCAAGATGTCTCTTCTGCCTTCTTAAAAAAAAAAAAAAAAAGAACTAATATTGAGGACATGAGATGGCCTCGTAGCAGCATGTATAGATTCAGGGACAAAGCCGGCTGACAGAAAATACCTTTTATGTATAGAAAACCCTTTTTTAGCAACATTTGCATAAACGGTTTCAATCTGGCATTAAGATTCTCGACTAACCCAATTTAGTCAGTCAGCAGAGGGTGCCAGTGGTCTAAAGATGCAGTTGTTAAACTGTTACAATGATATCGCATGGAAATGTTGTTTGGGGATGAAGTCTGTCCCTGAGTATTCATTTGACAGACTTATTTTTTTTGATGGAAAGAAAAAAGTAAAGAATATCTGTCATTTTCTTGTTGCAGATGTACCGACATGAATAATGAAAACACAGTTTTAATTCCTTTTTTAAGACTTTAAGAAATGCATTAAATCAACCACTCCTACTTTTGACTTATTTTTGAATATGTTCATAGATTTATTGACCTTGAGTTAATTTGACTTTCTAGCCTCCATTCTGGATTATGTTCATTATTATTATTATTATTATTAATAGAAATTAAAGCAACTCTCATTACTGATCTTAAAATTTTCAAAAAGTCCTTCTGGTTTTTATTAAACTTTGTAAAACCGACCAGTCGGCTCTAAAATTCATTTTATTAGAAATAAATGAGCACATCACATTTCTAAATAGTAAACGCTCTTAGAAATTGGCGGGAAGCGGTGAACATTGCACTCTGGCAAAACTGCAAAGTGACCAGCAGGGGAGCTAAAGGGCCGAATGACGCGGTGTAACCCATCCCACTCGATGAAAGCAGAGCACAAGTGGCAGCTCTCCTGTTCCCTGACATTGGCAATTGCTGCTCTGTGTCTCCTCTCTGTGTTTTCATCCCGCTGAGACGGCGGGAGATCATTGTACACGGTTCAGGGCCAGTTAATGGAGAAAGACAAAACGCTGCCGCTCAGGCGTATGAAGCAGGAGAAAAAAGGGCAAACTTGGCACATCATCAAGTATATTTTATCCAGCTGCTTTGGGAGTAGGAGGTAGTGGGTGGCTGCTCTCATTACAGAGCATGAAAACAATAAAATGGCACAGGAAAGCTGGAGAGATCTCATTTCAGTAGGAACTGTGGGGAGAAAAGTCGTTGTCCAGATGTGTGGATTTGTGAACATGTTCTCATGTTGGACGCCCCTCACCTGTGTGGGTTTGTGCCACAGTGACTTTTGGGTTCACAGATAGTGACCAGCTTTCATCTCATCTCTTTTCTGTCAGTTCCGCTTTTAATTGAAAAGACATTTGCAGTGTGTGTGTGATTCCTAAAAGTTTGGGAATGTTGTAAATATTTTAGAAGAGAGCTCATCTGAGTCATACAACATTAAATTACTTTCAGTAATGGTTGTTGCTATTAAGTCATTATGGCAGCATGAAAGTTAGTCAATAAAATTAAAAATGGTGTATTTTACCATTTACAAAATAGCAACAAGAATTTTTTTTCTCTTTTTTTGTTTTTTTCTTTTTTTATGTAAGTAAACGATAGTGGCCAAAGTGTATTTTTATGAACAGTGGTTTGCAGAAGTATGACGTTCTTCGCATTTACTGGAGCGACAAACGGCAATGTATTTTACTGGGATTTTATTAGACACAAAAATACAGATTGGTGCATTGTTGTGAAATGGAAGGAAAATAATTACAAGATGGTAATATTTAAAACGGTCAACTTTTGCTGCAATCAAATCTGCAGACTTCTATTAGGTTTTCCCAAGCAGAAATCACTTTTGTCCCAATATCAAGTCTTCAGATTTTACATTTGGATTGTTCCTCATTCAGCTCCATCCACCCCTGTCTGAGCTGAAGAAAAGCATTCCCACAGCATGATGCAGCCACCAACACTTTTTACTGTTGAGGATAACGTTCTTTTTCAGGTCAGAAAGTTGAATGTCACGTGGCCAGCAACGTTTAATAGACTTTGAATGACTTTCTATGAACAATGTTTTTTTTTTTTGTTTGTTTTTTTTTTGTTTGTTTTTTTTTTTCTCACTTTCCAAATCTTGCCATGAAGAATTTGTGGAATGGGCATCTAATTTTTGATCATTTGGATCATTGTTCTCTAGTCTAACTCTGCTTTAAATCTCTCCTCAACTTTCCTCCTGACATGACTGCGGAGTTCCTCAGACTTTATGATGCTTTGTTTTCTGATCTTGTCTAACAAACCTTTGAGGCTTTGGCAGAATAGCTGGATTTACAGAGATTAAATGATACACTTGTGGTCTAATTCTGTGACTTACTTTGGAATTTATTTAGGGGAATCAAATTAAAGGAAACTCTGTGCAAATATATGCCCGGCAAATCTTTTAAAATCAATATCTCTTGCTCTTGCTGCTTCACAATTGTGCAATTTGACACCTATAATTGTAATGTGACAGATGATTTTTTTTTTTTTTTTTGCAAGGAACTGTAGGTGTTGGCAGTTGATGATGGCAGTAAAAGGGGAATTGAAAGAATTTGGCTGCATGTATGTGACTTGTGATTTACAGCCACTTTTCCTTAAAAATAAAACCAACAGCGGCTTATCTAAATAAAGGAACATTCTGTATTTTTTTGTATTGGGTTTCATTTAGGATTTCTAGATTATAGGTTGCAAAGGGAGGCTCATGCAGAATATACAGATTTTCCACTGCAGCCTCCCTGAAATTAAGCTTGGACTGTTGGCAATTACCAGAAGCTGAGCTTTAATTACAGCCAGCTATCACTCTAAGCGATGAGCAGGTCGTGGAATGCGGCTTTTGGAGGCTATTCCTGCATTGTTGTTACGCTTACACCTCTGCCTCAGTGATCCAGTTACTTTGAAGCAAGGCGAGAGTTTCAGCGTAAAGCACGGTTTGCCCACACATCTACTGTCTGACAAGAACATGTGGGTGAGGGAAAACTCATTTACGTCACTGCAGGGAGCTGGACAAAGGACTGGTATGCGAGTGATGCCCTCTGTCTCGCTCTTTTGCAGCGACAAGCCTCTGTTTTATTCCAGGGCAAATAGACGTTCACACAGACAGAAACTTGGCCGCTTTGTTTGAGTTGTGACTCACAACCTATGTGACCTGGGGGCTGCACTGCTGAGCAGTATTAGTGGCTTGTGAGGCAACTTTGGGTCCAACCCAGGTATTCAGTGTCATGATGGTTTACTGCTGACTACATCTATCCTGGAAAACTCACCTGCTCCGGATGCAGGTCGAGTTCACAGAGGGGGTGTGAGAGGGTGCCATCGAAATGTCTGCACTCACAATGGAAAAAATATCAGCACAGGGAAGAGGTTTTTCTTTCTGGTTTTCTGAGGCTGTAAATTTAGATTGTGATTGCAGCGACCACCGTTTTCTTGCTCATTACTTTTGTCAGTTTTGGGCATATTGTTTCATAAAAACATTTATTTACAGGATAAATGAAAAAAATAAACTGGCTCATAAATAAATATTTTAACATATTTTTATGTGTGTGTGTGTATATAAATATATATATTATATATTTTATGAACACTGATGGAAACAAATTTGTTCCTTAAAATACAGCTGTTATCATTCCTGATGTACCTGTATGTATTTTGGAAGAAAATTCATAATTGGAATAATTTACATTTTCACATATAATTTGTGCTGCTTGATGCTTTCAGACTTATTTTTATTTATTATATTTCTTACTTACAATAAGTTAAACTATTCTACATGAGACTTAATGTTTTTTCTTTTTAAAATTAGTTTAATTATTTCTTAAATCAATCTATTTTTTTTAACCTATCCTTTTCTTTTAAACAATTTCTTACTGTGTGGATGAGTATTTATATTTAATAATTTTGTTTTTCCTCTTAGAGACAAGTCTTGTTGAAATTGTTGCCGTTACTGTCATAGCTCTTTCAGATTTTTCTTGTTTTTTTGAACCTCAGCTGAGAATGACTCGGCATGGCACAATCATCTCATTTTTTTTAACACCAAAATGAGAATTGATACGCTGCATGCATGTTACCCAGAAAAGGAGTGACACATCGGGATCAAGTTCTGTTGGTCTTTGAAAAAGCTGAAAAGCGCCTCTTGACTCACCGGTACCTGGCAGAAATGGATCTCTCACTTTAACTTCGACACCTCCTTAAGTTCCATTTGGCGGCATTAATTTTTAACTAAATCTAGATAGTGTGTCGGAGCTTTGTCACATGGATTTGATCCTGTCACTCCAAAAAAGGCAGTATTTATTACATTCTGTAAAGATACATTGTTTGTGGATATTCCTCCTTTTAGAGCTCCAGGTATGAGGAGGGGACGGTGATTAAATAGGAGGTCAAATTTTATTATCTCTAAGTACTTTTATTTTTTCACCTGCAAGAGTGGAGACACAGATGTGCCTGAACATCTTGTGAGTCACTCTTCATTAAAAGTCTTTCAAAAACAAATACCAGCAGGATATTTCAATGAAACCCTTATGAGTGTGTGTGTGTGTGTTTAATGGATTCTCAATCTCAACTGTCTCACCTCAGTGTTTCGAGGCATTTGGCGCTCAGTTTGTTAGAAACCCCAGGAGTCCTGTCAATACCAAGTACAATTTCTATTCAGCTTGAATACCACACACACACTCTGTCTCTCGCACACACACAGACGGGCCAAAGGAAGCAGGTCTTGGGCCAAAGTGGGTTTAGTATTTAAAATTGGACCAACACGCGCCCTAGAACAAGCCAAACATGACCAGACCAAAGCCGAGCGCTGCTGGCTGCCTGTATACGTGAAGGATTTTAAGCATAGCTATCTTATGACATTCTACAGCATAAGATTACTCAAAGCTTTCTAGATGCAACCAGGTGGTTCTGTATCGTAGCTCTATTGTCCTTCCAGATAGCGGCAATTAGTTCATTTGGAATTTTTGTGACCATTATGGACACAGTCGAGGAAATAACATTTATGTAATAAAACTTGAGGCAGGAGTTTTTGAAGAATGATCATATTACTTTTATTTTTTGTAAAAATGAGGTTTAAAAAAAAAAATCATATTCAGGCTGTTTTAATATAATAAAGGCTGATCACTCCATTTTTTTTTTTTTTTTGTCAGAAGAAGGAATAAAACAAGACAAAATAATTTTAACGTACACCGCTATGGGAGTAATTTTTAAGAAATGTACTCATTTCTCAGGCATGAAGTGCCTAAAATAGTGCTTTAGTTATTGCAAAGCGATTTATGTACAAATGTGTATATATATATATATGTTCTATTTTTTGCCAGTGTTTTTTATTATTTAAATCAAGTGGTATAACTATTTCTAATTGTTTCTGATACTAAATATTCAAATGCCATTTAAAAAAACTGCTGGGAGCATTTAGGCATTGAATATTGTTGAATAATTTTTTACAGCCAAAAAAATAAATCTAGTCCATATCTGTATAATTTTTGTCTGAACGGAGTTGATCAAATTAAGTAATTCACAGCAAGATGATTTTCAAAAACCTTAAAAATTCAAGTCAGTTTTTTTCTTAAATTATAGTTTATAATGAATATAATTTATTTCAAGTAATGTAAAAATATCAGCTTTATTTTAATACTTCATCTTCCACGTCTAACATAAAATTGCTTAAAAATCCTTTAACCTGAACTGAAATGAAAGTCCTTTTTCTTTTTTTTTTTTTCTTTTTTTTTGCCTTGTCCAAAGTTTCCTCTACTGAACGTTTGAGGACAGAATGAATCTGTGTGTCTGCTGGGGAGTGGTTTCAGAACACCAAGTCATATGGTGAAACCGCACGGATAAATCACCAGGACCAGCCCCTGTAACCTCTTCATGGTGTGTACTTAACCACCCACTTCTAAACACCCCTGCCCCTCCTTTCTGTGTCTCGGCTCCATCCATGGCCCGAGTCCAGAGTTCCCTTACCTCCCTCTTGGATCCAGACCGGGGCTTCTTCATAACGAACTAACCTCTAATGTTTGTCATCCTTCGCCTTCAGCAGTCTCCCACTGTATGAAGTGGTTAGCAGGTTATGCTAGCTGGACCGTGTCTAATGTGCCTAAATGACCCTCGACGACCGCAGCGACCTGTTAATGATGGGACCATCCTGTGGCTGTGGCCGCTGAGGACTGGTCAGTTTCTGGACGGCCATTAATGCCCGGGCCGGGCTCCGGAAGCAGCTGGAAACTGAGACGAGGCGTTCACAAGCTGTGTCCGCTTCTGATTGGCTACTAATGCATACCAGGCAATATTTAATTTGAAAAATGGTACGGTCAAGCAAAACCCTTTTATGTTTTTGATAAATAACGAAACCAGACTTTAATAATCACTTAGCAGGCTTCTGTCTGTAATATTTCTATGTGCATGACTCTGAACTTGTGGTACTGTTGGTACTTGTGCTGTTTTTGGACGTTTTCAGATGAAATGTGGATGTAAATTGCTTCAGTGTTTGTAAAGATTATACCAAATCTTACTTCTCAAGTTAAAACCATCTAGATTTAAACTCAATAGTATACCAGTTCCTAGTTCTAAAACCAACGTGGTTTACGAATTAATTTTCCCAGGCACCAGGTTAACTTTTGTCAACAATACAATTCAATACCATTCATAACTTTTTAACCCTACCTACATATTCAGGTAGGGTTAAAAAGTAGTACAGTGGCACAAGATTTGATTGAATAAACACAATAATCAGACACAAAGTAAATATATATTCATTTATTGCTGCTTTTAATAACTTTTATATTTTTTTGATTTCACCTTTTTATTTGACAATATGGTCCTGGCCAAGACAACATGCATCCAAGACCGCTTTATTGGACTTTGGGGTTTGTAAGAAACTCCCAACTTAGACTTCAACCCTGACACTTCTGACTTCAGTGAGCCCGTTTGGATCATCGTTCCAACTTAAAAAATGGAAATCCTAACTTCTGAATACGAAGTGATCACATAGTTGAGTCACATGCTCCAAACAGCCATGCGGTGTTAATAGAGAAAAACTGTTTAATTTCCTTTTTCCGTGATTTGTTTTACTACAGTTTTAAAATATCTACCAGTCTGTGATCACAGAGGCACTAATATGTGCTTTTTATAAATTTGTGTGAGCAGGAAAAAAAGGCTGAAATACAATATAAGAAAATGATAAAAAGTATTTGTCAGGACATTTCTTGTTATAAAAATCATTCCTTTCAACCATCACCATGAGCTTTTTCAGGATGCTGGAAGTGAAGACTATGTGATCGACTGGTTTACTTAGTTCGGCAATTTTTCTTTTTTCTTTTTATGATTAGATGAATCAAATATTATTGTATCATAATCAGGTTTAAATTAATCTCTTACAAATACTTTTAGGTCTAATTCAGATTGCACTGTACTGAAATAAAGCTTGAACGACATTGAATTTTATACAGTTGGATCTAAATAGGACCTTGAGATAAAACGTTTTTGGTTGGCCGTGGGGAAAAATGAACTAATCACATGTACTATAAATTGAACTGAACTGAATTTTGCTAACTTGACATGGACTGAGTTGAACTGAACTGTAAGAAAACTGAGCCGAGATATAAATTTAACTCTCAACAATTTAAATGAACCAAACTGAATTGAAAGTACTAGAGCCAACATGAACTTGAATTGAACTGACTTGCACTGTAATGAATTAAACTTAGCTGAACTTCACTGAGCAAAACTCTATTGAACTGACTCGACATTAATTCAATACATTCTCTTCTGTTCATCTAAATTTCATTTAACTGAAACATGGCAGACAAAAAAAACAAGTTAAGCTGATCACACTATTCACACACAAGACAGTACAAATTGCTTGACAGGAATTTAAAGGAAAGACAATGAAGTGACAAAAACCTTTATGATTTGCCTAAAATGAGATCTGAAAGCAATGCATGAAAAGAAACATGCCAAAATGCAAAATTTGATTGAAATCCTATAATTCATGTAATGAGATTCTGTGACCATAAAATGTAGGTTTTCCAGATAGTGCAGGCATCTGGTTAAGTTTTGTCTTCTAAAATGATCTGAATGATTACAGAATTGTGTACTAGTGTAATTTTTCTCCCCCTTTTTTGCCAACAGTGAACAGCACCAGTTTAGTTTTGACTTGCAGTTTTGAATTATCTCAGTTGAATTTAAAATATGCTTCAAAACAAACAAAGAAAAACAAACTCGGACTTAAATCTACACCCTCAGTGAGCAGAAAAGTTTCACACTGAGCAAGAGGTTCTACTGTCCCTGCAAATGCGACACAGAAATTACAAAAGGGTTAGCTAGCAAAGAAAATGAAACAAAAAGTTTCCCAGTTGCGTGTTAAGTTGGATTGGGGAGAAAAAAAAAAATGCACGCCCTCCAGTTATATTTCAGAAAAGCTCTAAGGGTTAATCCTACAATCTTATTAGTCCTGTTTTGTTCGGAAAGCTGCTCTGGTTCGGCCATGTGTTCTCACAGACACACGCATCTCACGGTGATACCACTACACACACCGACAGCAGTGCTCACAATTTCCTTGTTTCTGGATCCGTTTGGATGCAAGTACTATTTTGTGTCATGAAAGCCTGTCATCATAAGACAGATATGAAAACAGAAACCGCATGAGGTGGGGGGTAGTTCAGTACACATCAAATCTCACCTGGATTCTGTTTACAGTAAACTCTGTATGTGTGTGTGACTGCTTGTGTGTGCGTTTTATCGTTAATCATTTACTGCTTTACTCTAGAACTAGGGGAACTGCTTTTTAAGTTTCTGCTTGCACACGTGTGTCATCGAGTGAGAAGCATACCGAGCCAGAGGGAGACGGCTACCTGGATGTTGAGCCGGCCGCACAACATGAGAGGGCTGGATTTTTCCGGAAGGAGAGAAGCAGTGACACAGCATTAAACATAGAGAGGGAGGGGAAAAAAAGAGAGCGAGTGTGAGCAGGTACTCTTAGTCACGCAACACGCTCTATTGTTGAGCTCCAAGTAAGTGTGTGTGTTGGGTAAATACACTGGGAGTTGTGAGGAGGATAGTTTTTCTTGTTCATACAATCGTCTGCTTGATGAGTTTGTGTTGTTGAAGGATCTGTGTGCGTCGATGTGAAAGTGGCCCCCTCTTCATATTCAGATGGGAGGACATGTGCTTGAGGAGTTACAACTCTGACTGGGTCAATGCTGGGAGTTTCTTTATTTTTCCATCTGGGTCACCAAGATATCCCGGTTTGTGTTTGGTAACAACAGTGTTAGCGACCGGATTTTTGTCTTAAAATCTGGAGCGGCTTAGTGTTTATGCATACAGAGGTTTTACATCCATCTACGGCATAAATGCCATATTTACTTGGGGTGTTGCAATGCAAACTGATTATAGACACATTTATTTTTTGTGATACAAATCTGTTATTTTCTAATTGGTGATTATGACTGATTGCAGCTAATCGTTGTCATCAATCTATACAAGTTTTTTTTTAAACTACTAAGCAATTTTATCTCTAAATTATTCAGAAATTATGCAATTTTTTTTTTTTTTTTTTTGCCATGATCTGAAAGAAAATCCCAACTTTCAATGTCAGGAAAAACTGGATAGGATCAAAGCCCAGGGAAACAGTTGGAACACCATCTTCACTGTCCATAGCAAAGTTGGTTCTCCCCACGTTTACCAGCTAAAATGCCCACTGGAAAAATTTTTTTTTTTTTTTTTTTTTTTTTGAGACAAAGTTATTTAGTCATAATAAGGTGCACATTATTATGATGTGCCTTTTAAAATGGGGAATATCTCACCAACTGTTAAAGATGGAAACTGTTGGGTACTCCAATAAAATAGGATTTTGATTAAAAGCCATATGTGTCCCAGGAAACAAACCTAATTTCAGAAATTCTGCCTAAAACCTGGCTGAAATCATGTCAAAAGCTTGTTGATGGCTCCAAAGAAATGTGGTCAAAACACAGTTTTTCCTAGGACTTTTAACCAATTATCAGTGGGAGAATATGTTTTTATTTAAGCCTGTTTTATTCTGATGCAAGGCGGATTAGAGAATATCCTCACTGAATGCAAACGTTCTTAAACAGAAACCCAATGGTCGTTTTCAAAATCCTTAAAATGATATTAAATTATCACAAATGAATCAGTAAATGCCCTAAATTGACCTGATATTCACACCTGTGTTGAGTGCACGTAAGCTGTGAACCGGAAGCTCGACTGGATGTTATGCGTACCATACATATTTAAAAGCAGAAGCATATCTCCTTTAGAGATGACTTGGCAGTTTCTGTTGCTTAACTGTGCTCCCACATCCCGTCGTGTCCCGTCCTGCCTCGTCTCGTGCTGGTGCGGAAGTTCCAGCCCAGCCCCAGGTTTTGCCAGAAGGCAAATGGTGCTGCATTGTGTAATGCCAAACTGCCTCTGTGCGTCAAAGGGAGCACCCTTCCTACACGCACGTCCATGAGTGTAAACACATGGAAGAAACGGTACAAAGTGTCTTCTTACATCAGCCCACGCCACAGTCGTGCCTTTATTTACAGGGATCATACCAAAGAATTGTCTGATTGTTATATATCCGTTTACAGGTTTGCGCTGAATGGCTTGTGTTTTTTTCGGAGAAATCTGGTCACATGATGATGACTTTTGCTTGTTATAAAACCTAATCAAACTTTGAACTCTGAGACAAGATGTTATCATACTTACTGTCAAAGTGAGTCAGACTTGAATGACCACAAAACATCATGCTTAAAGGGCTGTTATTTCTTTTCAAGAAGCCTACGATGATAACTAAATTACAGGAGTGGAAGCAACATTGTAAGAAATTATTTGTTTTTATTCACTACTTAGCAGTCAGTTACTGCAATCATAGAGTTCTCTGACTTCATCTAACCAGGAAACCAAATTATTGTTTGAAAGTGTTTTTGTTTTTCCAGATCTCCAGCTACCTGAGAACTAGGCCATAATTTAATACTCTTGTCTGCAGTTTCTGTACAGTTACCATCCATTAGCCCCCAAAAATACCATTATGCTCACAGCCAAAATCAAGTACGTTAGAAACTAAAAGGAGCAAATCATGAAAATCTCATAAAAACATGTATGAATCAAACTGAACAGAAAAAGAAAACAATTAAACGGCTTGATTTGTGATAATCAAATTGATTTAATTTGTCTCCAAAAACTGCAGCAAGGGGATTGTCTTTGTGTAAGTGAGTCAACTTCTCCTAATTTAAATTTTCGCATTCCTGGAAGTGCAGGGTGAGGAGGTGGAGTAGCAACCATGTTTCAGTCAGATTTAATGAAATGATGCTAGGCAAATTAATAGCTGCAGTTCTTTTGAGCATCTAACCCTTAGTTTTTGTCATCCAAAATTACAAAGCACTAAAACCACTCCTGGGTTTTGTTTTGTGTCATCCACCAGAGCCTTTAAATTTTTAGATCAGTTCTTTCTTATCTGATTTAGTGTTCTGTACTGATAAGGTCGTTGGAGTGGGGGAATTTACAACTGACGGTACTAAACAACCTTATATGGCGAACATGTTGTTACAGTATGATATTGTTGGCTTCGTAACGTCATCACCTTGGACTGCTAACACTACTGAATCACATGAGCTGAAAAATACGTTTGTTTTTTGTTTTTTTTCCATGTGGAACCGGAGCAACATTTGGCTGACATCATAGATAAATGAAACAAAGCATATACAATGTAGTTGCCACTTGTTTCTGGCTCATTGTTCAGTTCATACTTCACGTTCCAGAGATTTTCTCTGCTCCACGTCTCCAGTAAAACAACTCCTCTCTTTGGCTGTTGTTGGTGCTTTCATAGCTCTGCACCACCGATATTTATCCTGCAAATGTTCAATGTTTGTCTGTGCAACTCGTAGCACAGTTCGAGGACAATGCCTTTAGGTTCTGACCCACATAAAACTGTCAATATCTTATCAGTTAATATTTGACTCACTGCTGCAGCTTTTCACCTATGCTAATATTAGAGGGGTCTTCCACTGACTCAAAATACCAGCAGGTAGCCATGCTCCCACTCCGTTTGAATTAATAGTTTTCACTTGCTCTTGCTTTGAACTAATTAGCATTTTCTCCTTCTTTCTCACTTGTCTGTGTTTTGTGTCTGCTTTCTGGTATTCAGGGACCTCACATTGCAGCGGTGACTCTGGCAGCCTATGAATGTGGTTCGGTGGAATTCCCTGAGCCTCCCTATCCGGACCAAATTGTCTGTCCCCAACAGGAAGCACCGACATCCGGCCCTGGTGCTGAGCAGGTGGATGTGGGGGCAGACGGGATGGTGGGCCCAGCAGGCCTCCAGGGAAGCATCTCCCTCTGGACCATCATCTCAAAAGTTCGTCTGGAAGCTTGTATGTGGGTGAGTCTTATTAGGATTGCACTGGCTGTGGTTCTGGTCACTGCTATGGGTACTTGCAGTGATCGGAACCAGATTTCACTGCTGTATTTTACTGTAACAGTGAAACTACAGTGCCTTCCCAAAGTATTAGTGGTATTCATGTCCTTTTAACTTTTATATTGTTTTGCTACAACGACAAACTTCAATTTATTTATTTGGAAGTTATGAGATGCACCAACACAAGGTAGTCTATAATTATGCAGTGGAAGGACAAGAATGGATTGTTTTTGACATTCTCCTACCTTAAAGTTGTGACTATCTTTTGCCAATGCTTTGTAGAGTGGCCTTTCACAGCAAATCCAGTTGCACATTCCACACAAACATTTGCTTGTACTTATAGAAATATTCTTTATTGTCCAACGCTGGAGAAATTTAGGTGTAACAGCAGCATCGTGGTATTTAGGTTTGCACAAAAGATAAAAAAAAAATCAGTTAGCAGTAGTAATAATAAAATACTGTACAACATTATGACAAAAAATACTGCTCAGTTATCAGAAATAGAAATGGTGTACTCCGTTCCTAGAGATGTTCAACCGAGTAGGATGTCTTAAAAAATTCAATTAAATGCACATAATGTATACATTGTGTTTATTTGTATTATTAACTCATTTCCTGTCCCTGCACAATGAAAACCTCCCCATTGCATGGTGCCGCCACCACCTACTAATAAGTTCCGTTTTAGTGTCATTTGATCAAAACACTTATATTTTCTGTGACCCATGGAAAACTGCAACCATGGCTTTCTTTTGACGCTCTTCCATGGTCAGATTTTTAGAGCTCACAGCTGACAGACATCAGATTCTCCTGAGCTTGGGATCCCTGCAGCACCTCCAGAGTTACCATGGGCCTCTTGACTTCTTCTCTGTTTAGTGCTCTCCTGTAGTATAACTGGACGGCCATGTCTGGGAAAGTTTGCAGTTGTGCTACAGTCATGGCTTGGACAGAGCTCTGTTTTAAAATTCTCCAGAACGTTTTCCCTCTCCTGTCTGCTGTTTTCCTTATTCTTGATGATTCTCTTTGTTCACTCACGTTCTCTAACACACCTCAGAGGCCGCTACAGAACAGTTTGTAATTCAACCCAGTTTATTTATAATGCTGTGCATAATTATATAACATTGTCAATAATTCACAACAAATGCTGTCTCGAGGCAATTTACAAAAAAGTAACTTCAGTTCAATCACACATACATTTCAATTTATCCTAGTTATCAAACAGTACATTAAGCTCACTTAATTATTAAAATTTGATTAAAAAGTTTTTATCGGTTCTGAGATCAAGCTATGCAGGTTCTTGCTAGGATATCAAAAAAGCTGAATTCAAAAGAATCCCAAACCTCTTAGATTTTTATTTGAAAGAATTGCTGAAAATTGTGCATCATTTTTGCACCCCTTTATGAATTACATAAAAGTTTTACTTTTATAAACCTATATAAAATTAAACAATGATTGATTCAATGTTTAAAAGTTCAGGGCTTATGAATTATTTTGCAAGGGACTGTAATCCAAACATTATTATAAATACTTAACTTGTTTTGACCTTGGTGTCCATTTAAAATCTCTTTTAGCAGCTGCTTTAACTCTTCTGCTTTTTGTTTTAGACATGCCTCTTCCTTTTTATGTTTCTTGTAACAGGTTAGAAATGCCACAAATTTACATGGGGTGAAAATGTGCATATTAATAACTCAGATTCTTGGAAAACCCCTTTTGACTACAGTGAATTTCCACCAAGCAACGTCAATGGTTTCACACATCTACCCAATTTGGTTTGGTGACTACCAAGAAAGACAAAAATGTTTTCAGTCTGTCGGGCCATTTCTTTTCAGGGCCTGAACAGAAGCATTTCCTCTACTTTGTAGGCAAAAATACATTAAAATAGACTTAAACTTTTGGGTTTCTGTTTATAAAAGAGAAAGCGCGGCTTTTTTCTGACTCTGCTGGTTTATCAGTAACTCACGCATGCAAAAAAAAAAAAAAAAAGAAAACAAGACATGAGCCAGACCATTTAAAAAGTCACGCTCCGTTGCAGATTTCTGGTTAGCTTTTTCAAGTTCACTTTTATCAACAGTTCACTTTTTTGTTTTGTTTCTTTCTGGCCCAGAAACGGAGAACTGAAGGGGAATTAAAAAGCTGAACTCGGTAGATTATTCATTGTTTTACAATCATCTGCTTCCCTCTTCCTAGTAATGTGGAAGATGTAAGTGCTGAGGGGGAAATAAACCTCTTCGGTTACTTCTTCTCTGCTGGCGCCTTTACGGGAACCGGCCCTTCTGCTCTCTGCTGTAATTGGCCCCCAGGCTTCAATAGAGCTGTAAAATATTAACTACACACACACACCCACACACACAAACTCTTCCTTCTTTCAAAGGATTACCAAACTCTCTTGTTTGTTGTTGTGTTTCTGTCACCAAATCCCCCTCTGGATTCAATTCCCCCCACCCACTAAGCTTGTCAGCTCTACAGTTCAGAGGCACCTGTTGCACGCAAGTTTTCAAAGCCTCAGTGACGAAGCCCGCCCCTTTTACCACCCCATCTCCTGCTAGCTTGTTGCTTATGCTGGTGATGAGACATGAAACATCGCCCAACCCTCCTCCTTCTCCTCGCAACCTCTTCTCTTCCTCCTCCTGCTTCCAACTTTCTCTTTCCTCCTCTTTCTTTGTCCTTCTCCCTCTTTGCTCTTGAAGTCCATGACAGTGGATGCGTTAAGTGCTCCACTTCAAACAGCGGCGCGGCGCAGGTGGACAAATTTCTTTTGCCCTGCTTCACAAATACCCCGAGCTGCGCGCTCGCGAACAGAAGCGGAGCTGTTGAATGGAGCAGCTGCCAGGGAGATTAAAGCACGTCGCCATTATATAAAAAAAACAAAGTAGAAGATTTCATTAAAGACGGCCGTGTTAACTCGAGAACAGGGTGTCCAGATTACAGATGCAGCGTGCCAGATTTTGGGGGATAGCACCGCCTCCTGACAGTGATTGTTTGGGCTTGTTGTTGCTGCCATGGTTGCTAACTACCCACTAATCATCTTCTGGCTCAGCCTGTCAGCAACATAAGTAACGCTCCTGTGATTAGTTAGTTATACTCTTCTTTGATGATGGTGGGATTTGTGTGTACAGCCAGAACAGCACATTCAGCAAAGTTTTTTTTTTTTTTTCTTTTTGTTTTTTTTTCACTCCTCTCTGCTTTGTTTAACGCTTAACATTAATAAGACCTTGTAATCATAAAAATGTGTTTTCTAATTGGAACTTAATTTATCTGCAGAGTTAGAAGTATTCACACCTCTTGAACTATTTCACATTTTGTCAGGTTAAAACCATAACATTCATGGAATTTTGTTTGGATTTTGTGCGGCAGACCAACACAAAGCTAGCCTGGCCATTGCTCTGCTCTAATTTCCCCTCACTGTTCTGTCTGGACTTTCTCTCATTCACTTAGATTTCTCCAGTAGAATTTCAACCGAGCCAATCGGCAAACCGGAGAAGTTTTGATCGTTGGCGTTGGCTTTCTGCGCTGTTTTAGAGTTGTAGCAATGGCAGCAGAGGAAATGAGCAACGCCATTCAGTCCAGGTCGGCCACACGTCCAAGTATTGAATTATCATTAACAACCGCCTCGATCAGCTCGGCACTTCTCTCCTTGCTGTGGAGAATGGTTGTCTTCAGTAAGTTTGATGGCATCAGACTGGTGCATTACGTACGACACAGCCAAACATTAGTGATTAGGTAACATTTAAGACTTCAACAGAGTCCAGGCCTCCAGGAAGTAATTGTTTCTTAATAGTTGAGTTTCCAGGCCTTCTGCATGAAGCAAAGCGTAGAACAAGGGGCTGGTTTTTACCAAACTAACACGAAGCAGTTGTAAAGTTGGATTGAAATAAATCTTTAGTCACAAAACACTGAAAATGTGGCCTTCATTTGTATTTAGTCTTTTTATTTTGGGTCATCTCACATTTTGGGTCAGAAAAAACCCCACATATCCTGGACACAAACTGTTTTGCCTGTAGGCTGCTATTTGCAAAAACCAGCTCCCAGATCTCCCAGGTCTTCAGCAGGAATGATATGATGAGGTTGGTAGAAGCTTGGCTACCTCCGTTACGCCCCAGACTTTCCACGCGATTTAGTACCAGATATGCATCAACTGACTGGGAAAAGGAAGAGACGTAGTGGTGATGTATTGTTTGTACGACCAGCGAGCCGCAGCATTTAAAAGCACAGGCAAGACTCAGAAATCATTTCTGAAAAGAAGCACAATAAGGTGAGACATGTAATTTAGTTCTGAAGAATTTCCTTGGCCAACAACATTGCTACCATTGTTATTCATCAGCCATTATTGTGTTGAAAATAATAGCATAGGGATTTTTACGACACATTTTATGTATCGTGCCGTTGTCAGTGCTGCACTCACCTGCTGTGACACCGTTTCCAAAAGCTCACGGCTTTGCTTCTACTTGTGAGCTATGCCTGCTCAAAGTTTGTCTTTGCGGGTCGAAGACTTGATTGATTTGTAAAAGATGCTGTAGGTGTAGATGCAAATAAAGTACAGGAAGTTGTGTAGAAGATTAAAATTGTTTAAACACTTCATTTCTTTGGAGTTTTCCGTTTCATTTTGTTAAATCTGTTTTCCTCAAACCACTCCCTCTCTCTTCACTAAATTGTAGTGTTTTGTTTCATGAACCTGATGAACCCACCAAAATACTTAGGATTTATTTCCCTCAAATCACTTCATTTTTCTTCTTGTTAAGCCTTTTTCATTCACACACGCTCTAGCACTTTATAGCTACAAGCTCCCTTTGGCAGCTGTATTATGTAGAGTTAGCGTATGGCTTTCCCCCTGTGTTGGCCCTGTTTGTAATGGATCCACAGTTGTTTGAAAATCTGTGGGATTTTTACTCTTGTAAATCCTTTTTGTTTAGTCCTGTTAATTGCTTCTGTTACACAATCCCAGTCGTCAAGCAATGAAAACATGTTCAGATTGTGGCTGTTCAACTATTTTTTGTGTTCTGTTTTTGCTTGCTAGTCTGTAGGGTAACAGTTGGCATAGTGACTGTAGTTACATTAGGTGTCGGTGAAATGTCTCGGACTTTCTTGAGTCAAAATGAAAAAGGACTAAAGCAGCATAGGACTTTACTCTACCCCTTTATTTGGTGCTCCTTTCAGTGCAGCTAACTTCTTCTAGACGAGGAGTAAGTCACATCTTCAAAGGGATGCGTGTCATTTAGTTGTTTGGCTCTGAGCGACGACGCTAGCAAAACTGTTCACAAATGACACTCAATAACTTTGGAGAACTTCTTTATGTCGAATATGAGAACATATACAGAACAAGGATGAGGAGGTTTTTATTCAAAAGCTGATGAATATGTGTATGAAAAGTCGTATGAGGTGTTTATAAATACTTTCTGGGACACATAAGAACTTGTCAGGATTTTCCACACATGTCTGATACCAAAGTAAAGACCCAAAATTATCTTAGCCTTTTAAAAGAATGCTATTTAAAAAAAAAAAAAAAAAAATCATTCTGCCTTAGTTTCTATTTGGTGCTTATTGAGTGGTAATGCTTTTATTTCATACTCAAGGTTTCACACAGGAAGAGTATTGGTACCGCTCCGCCTCCGATGTCAAATAAACATCAGGTTCATAAAATATAGTTTTCGTAAAATGCCTGAATGTTTTTGAGATTTTAATTGTTCTATTGCCGAGGAGCGTCCCCACAGCATGATTCTGCCACCACCAGTCTTTTGTCTTCATGCTGTAACAGTGTGAATACCGGGGTAAGCAGTGAAGTGACTTTCCAGACACAAGTATCTTAATAGCACAATCACTGGAGATTGCAGTCTGGTGACCTCACTTACTGTGGCACCAATTGACTGGACTTCTGTTGAATTAGTCACTTTAAAGTGGGTGAATATTTATTCAGTCATTTTATTTAATTGTCATTGTTTTGTAGAAATCAGTTTACATTTGACATTTAAGATTTTATTGATTCTTGGTCATTTTTGTCAAACAAGCCAAACGTCATTGCTCGTTATTGATTTGCAAAATCAATAAAAAGGGTAAAACATCCAACGGGTAGAATACCTTCTTTAAAGATTAAAAGTATACCTTAAAAATGGGATTTTATAATAAAATTATAAAAGAGGAAAATGCGTTTCTTTACATCTAATCTCCCTCAATATTTTTTTAAGCTGACGTATTAACTTTACGTCTTTGTTTCTGTGTGTTGTTGTTGTTTGTGTTTTGCTGAACAGGGCGCTGGTACCGCCATAGGGGAGCTCCCTCCTTACTTCATGGCGCGTGCTGCCCGCCTGTCCGGCGCTGATCCAGATGATGAAGATTACCAGAAGTTTGAGGAAATGCTGGACCAGACCGAGTCCGCCCAGGTGACACATTGCTCCTTGCACCTTCTTCTCCTCCATCGTCATAGTCACCGTCACTGTAGTTACTTTCTCCTCTGTCTGGCCCTATTACTCATTTCGTGAAGGTAATTCTCACTTAGTTTTCATCCTAACTCCAGAGTTGGGGATTTACCACACACTTTAGCTGTCGAAATAACCACATCGTCATTTCTCAATGAGGCGGTCACAATCGCACGCTTGCACAACATTATGACTCCGAGAACGTCAAGTGATGCGCTTGAGTAGAATGCTGCTTCCGTTTCAGGCTTTCACTAAGAGATCCTCCTAAAAAATATGCTCAGCATGCCACCCGTCCACATACTTCAACAATGCCTCGCGGCTGTTTGTAAATATTTTTTTTTTCTCCTTCTATTATTATGAATAGTGCAAGAAGAATGAAAGCAAATGAAATCAAAAGCACGTATGCAGAAAAACCATTTTATAAGATTTGCCTCAGAAATCCAGTCTCAGAAAAGTTTTTTTCTTTTTTTTCTTCTTCTCCTCTTGTGGCACGAACATCCAAACAGAGCTGGAGAAACCAAACATCTGCATCCATACATGCCTGAGAACTTGTGAACAACTAAGTCATTGGCTCTTATTTTTCCCGACAGAACCAAACAGTTAGTAATTTATCCGATGGGTCATGACAGTAACATATTTGACCTCTGAGCGAGTACGTCTTGCTTTTGACTGTACACCTTTTACTTTTCAGCACATATATGACTTCATAAGTTTGAAGTTATCTTTTCAAAAGTGTTTCTTCTACATGGAAGTAACATTTTAGAGTTGTTCAACTAGTGATAGATAACCTTTTAAAGAATCTGTGGAGGTCGCTAATGATTAGGGTGATGGAAAGGAGGCGTTCCAACCTCAGACTCATCACCAACAATAAATCATCAAGGTACCAAAAGAAGCAACGAACAGAGGGTTCAGTAACTATACGAACCGCTGAGATGCCAAGTGGATTTTTTTTTTTTTTTTTTGTCAGTGATTACTAGAAAGAGTTCAAACTTTTAATGAACTGATGAACAGCCTATTTCATTTCAATAATATTTGCAATAAACCTCTTATTCAAACTTTATTTTTTACATGTTTATTTTTCAAATGAATATAAGAGCAAAGTGAAAACTGAGGTTCCTTGTTTGTGCGCACAAATTTGGTGAATAAAGTCGATTGTGATTCTTAGTGCAATAACAGTACACTAATATGGGGGTGTGTCTTTCAGAGACACACCCCCATAGCATGATACTGCCACTGCCATGCTTGACAGTTTCCACAGGTTTTGTAGATATGAAAACCTCATCTTTACTTCTCCAAACATGCTTCTTTTTAAATCATTTTTGTCAGTTAATTATTTTATATATCTGACCATAAAAGTTTCCTCAGACGGTATGTAGGTAGCTGCAAATAATATTTAAACTTAATGGTGCTCATTTAGCAGCAGGTACTTTGTTCCTGGTTGCCAGGCGGCTTCACTGTGAACGATGATGCTGGTGTTTCAGGAGCTGGAATTTTGGTGGGTCCTTATTCTTCTAACTATCCTAACTATTCTGTTCAACTTTGTTTCATTTGTCGGTGGCAAATTAGTGAATAAGTGTCACTAATTCAGATGTGTCACAATCGCGATAATCTTTAAATCTGCAGTTTTGAAATGTCTCCAAACGTGTTTACCACAGTTCTTTTCTTACATCGCCAAGTTCCCTGGAACTTAGTTCATTTCTTATCTTTCTTGAGAAAGACTCAATTCTGTTAGAGCTGTCAAAGAGGTACTTTAGATTAATTGTCTGCTGCAAACAGTTATGGAAACTAGTAAGGCTGGATGATAAATTGGTTTTACTGATTAATCAAATTTTCTGTTTATGAAAATTTAATTTCTGGAAAATCAAAATTTTTTTGTATTTATTTTTTTAACCAGCATATTTCTCGGGGCTTCTGTAGCTCGCTGTGTCCGTCGTTTCCGCAGACAGAAGGAACTGATCCCTCCATCCATCAAGGACGAGTGCTTCAGCAATCTGATGCTGGACAACGATGTAATAAATTATGTGTGTTAATAGACCTAGTAACGGAGCATTTTAGCTTCTGTAGCTTTAGTATCATTGAACTTGGACTACAAAATCTTTGTGGAATAAAAGTGGCGTATTTGTGAAAACTAGCCGGAAGTCCATGACCTTGTTTAGCAGTTCTGCAACAAATACTGTAGCACAAATGTTCAGAAAACGTAGTGTGGGATAGACTGAGAAAATTATGACTGAAACAGAATATAAAGGTGTCTACACAGCACTACACAGTACAAAATGTATCTAAGGGGTAAAAAATTGCATTTTCCATGAGAAAAAGAATCAGTTAAAATCTGATTTGGTATGAAAATATGAGATTTTATTTTTAAGCCACATCGCCCAGTTCTAGTAAGAAATCAAATTGAAACACATTTGAGTCTGTATGCATAATTATGATCATGTGGAGATGAAAGAACATCAGCAATAAACACTCGGCTCTTTTTTAAAAATTCCAGGTTGTATAGAAAAAGAATACCTCAAACTTGAATGCTGATGACATTCATATTAAGGACTTGTGTATGTAAACTTCTGACTAGACCTTGAGTTGATGTGTGCCCCCCATATTTCCTGCACGTTTTCCTAAACAAACCAAAGAAAAAAACCAAAAAAAGCGGCATAAGGAATCCCGTCCTGCAGCCGAACGAGGCGCTGGGATGCTGCACCTGCTGAAATCGCAGCGGACAGCTGCGCAGGCTGGCAATCAACATCAGCCCCGGAGTTTGGACCACATGTGCGAGAGGGGTTTGCTCTGACATCACTCGCTGATATAGGGGAGCTTCCCTGCCGACAGTCGGCCAGTGAGGCGGAGGAGACCGTAGAGGAGCGAGGCAAAATGGGCGATGTTGTCGTACACATTGTCTCAATCGTCATCCGAGCGCCGAAGACCTCGTCCGTGAGCAAACCGGCGACGGTGGGACGCAGGAAGAGCGCCACCTTTTGCTCTCGCATCCATGGAGAGACTGATTGGAAGTGACGAAGCTACCGCAGCCTCAGCCTCGCTCTCTTTTGACTTAGTCTGACTGTCCCTCAGTTGCTATTCTCTCAACTCCTCTGTCCTCCACTGTGTGTTGCTCTCTCTGAGCTCTGTCTCTTATCCTCCTTCTCTCTCTCTGCCTCTCTCTCTCTTTCTTTACGCAGCTGTGTGTGAAAATATGTGACGAGGGCTTGTGTGTTTGAACAGCATCCGGACGCAAGTTTTTTTTGCACCACCAAGGACTTAAGACATGCGGAACTGTGAAGCTTTTACAGCTGCTCTGATGTTCGGATTTGCCGGCAACGCCAGTCTTTAAGTCCGCTTTCATCTTCGTAGTGGACTGAGGTCTTCATCACCTGCGCCGTTTAATGCTGGAGGTTTGGTTAGTAGTAGAGCAAAGTGAATCCACTGGGGGACTGGAACGGGGAGGAAAACGAGGACATGTCCGGATCACTGTGCATCAGACAGGAAGCGGTTAATTCTTTTTGTCAAGGATGTGACCCCGCTTCAACCCACCATGGCTCCACATCCATGATGGCCCCGACTCCCCCCTTCCGCCTTCCCTCCCACTCCCACACTCTCAGCCCACACACTGTTCACCTCAGCTTTGTCTGACTTTGTCGCTGCTCTGGTCGCTACGGTCCGCCAGTGCCAAGCAGGTTCACTTAAGCCTGTTTTTTTTTTTTTTTTTTTTTTCTTTTTTTCTCCTCCAAGCCCGCTCGAGCCAACTTCCTGCCACAAGTTCACGTGATGCACAGCAGCAAACCTCTCAAAGTATTTTCTCTCTCCAACTTTCTCTCTCTCATTCAACAGACCTATTCAAAAATAATGAAGTCATGCCTTTTCTAACGGTTCCAGACGCTGATGTCATGAATGTCAGGCTCCTCTTAAAGTTTTTTTTTTTTTTTTTTTTTGCTCACACAGTACAAGAGGGCATGAAATCCTCCGAACTGACACATGCCGTCTCAGATTCTGTTCTCCCAGCCTCCATCTGAACTACAGTTATTTATTTAACTTAGCAACTTTTTTTTTTTTTTTTTTTTTTTTTTTTCTTTTTTGATGTTTCTTTCATCTGGAACGGAAGGGGTTAACAGGCTGTGAATTCTTGATTGCCAACTCCCAGGATCGTATCTCCTGTAACTCAAATCAGGGCCATCTGCGCTGGGCGTATGCCTCCTTTCCCCCCTGGCCTACTGCACTCAAAGCTGCTCTGTGCTGTGGTTTGCCCAGCCCCGTCACGTGACTTCTCTGAAAGTGCCCCCTCCCTCCTCCTCCCTCTTTATTTCCAGTAAACTGTTTGAAAGGAGGGGGGTGACTCACACTAAAACCAGCTTCCCTTTAACCACAGCTTGTTAAAGAATTTGTCAACGTGGACTCAGGGGTGCATTTCTCTCTCTCTCTCTCTCTGTGTGTGTGTGTGGGTGTAGGTGTGTGTGTGAGTGTGGACAGATTTGATTGTGCTCTTCTTCCTTTTTCTTAATTCTTGAAAGGGGGACCGTAACTTCGGTTGCGTCACGAGTTCTTAATCAATCCACTTCCTGTAGAGGACGGAGCAGGCGCAGGCTTGTCAGGAGTTAATGAGATGAACTTTAAACGTTGTGTGTGTGTGTGTGTGTGTGTCCTCTGTGTGAAAGATTTTCATTGAGAAAAAAAAAACACAGTGAGCGGAGGGGGCGGGGGGAAAGTGCGTGGGTGTAGGCTTGTGTATAGGCTGTGCATAGATTTTTCCCTGCCTCATGCTTACTTTTCCAAATGGAGCGCAGAGTGTTGTCACTACCCTGCTTTTTGTCGGTGACTGGACTTTAATAAATGGGAATCACATCATGTTTTTAAAGTGTAAAAAAAAATAAAACCATAAAAGACAAAGACCAACATAGAGATTCACCGATCAGTCACTTCCTGGTTAGCGATTTCCGACTTTCGGCGGCTGACGTGTGAAAAGGATATTACACGATTATCCCCATTTATTTGTCATATCATGACATTGAACTGATTTTTGTTAATATAATTGTACAATATCCATTAAAGTACATGCTGTTGTTTGATGCTTTTGTTGTCCGAAAATAGCTCAAAGTTCTCCATTGTCTTCAGGTACTTGAAGACAATGGAGAACTTTGAGCTATTAATGATGAGTTTCTAAATTACAACTTTGATTCTTCAGAGTTTAATGACTGTATGTAGAAATTTGCTGAATGACACGTGTATCATTCAGAAAAATGCATCAGAAAATACATTTTTCAGATGCATTTAATGAACAGAAATATATTTGACTTGCCAATCGCTGGTTAGCCTGAAAAATTGCCAGGACACTCTTAAAAAATAGATTTCTAAACTAAGTTTTTTTTTTTTTTTTTTTTTTTTTTTTTATTACTATTATTTATCCTTGAAATATCTGTCCATTCTGAGCTCTGGTTGATTTGTGCATCTCCAGACAAAAGGACAGTTTGAGAAAATTCATTTCTGGGTCTGAGCCTATTGGCATATAGAGCATATCTGCTAATATAACTTTGCCATAATATATTTACATTGTTGTGTTATATTTACATTTACATGAGGAAATTCCCATTCTTTCAGAATTCCTGAATAACCTGAAGAAAAAAAACTTTGTTGTGCCTGTTTTGTTTTGTTTTTTCCTCTGGTTGTTCATAATTTGAAATGTCTATCCTGAATCAATTATGGTAAAATTTCTGGCCACCTGCCTATTTACTGGACCCTCTCTGTGCACCAAAGAGAATAAAAACATGAAGTGCAACATTACTTGTATATTAATGATATCCTAATGTCTTTTCTTGTTTGTCCTTCTCTAATTCTCACTGGGCCCCCATTTGTCCCCCCCTTTTTTTTTCTTTTTTTTTTAAACTTTCTGGATCCGCCCCTACAGTTATTTATTTGACTTAGTTTCCCTGGTTCCAGCTTTTCCGTGACTCCTAATCTATTCAATATACGCGCTTGAATAAAAAAAAAAAAAAACGATGTGGGACATTACTTACAAATTACAATCTCACTTCTGCCCACCAAGGGTTAATCTATCAGGATACAGAAATAGCTCTGGGTCTGTGCTAAACAGCTAAAGTGGGATCAAATCTTTACTGTTACACAGGATCATAGGTTCACAATGATTTTTACAAAATGTAATTCCTCCAGATCATCAGGATCATCAGGCTGCTGCTAACGGGGGTGGAGAACTGGGCTAGCGTTTGGGAAGACACGTTCCTGGCCAGGCGCCAGGGAAAAAACCGTGATTTTCCTTCAGCCGCCAGCAGCAGAGCCGGGATGTCTGAATCCTAACCATCCTAGATGCATTTCTGGGCCTCCATGGCCCAGAAATGCACAAAGGAGAGGGGATCCAAGTGTGCAGTTGAACTGTAGTAAATCACAGTGTCACAAGCTGACACATACACTCACTAACGCTCTGTGACCCCCTCCTCTTATCTCCTCTGGGACCCTTTGTTCAGACTGCAATGATATTTTCATGCTCTCTAACTATTTTTATGGTCTCTCGCTGCGCGAACCAAAAGTTCAACTGCAGCACCTAAATACCCAAAGTGTCACAATGTCTGAAAACAAAAGAAATGCTCTGTGATTGGTTCTGCAGGAGTCATCGTTGTCAGGTGTCCCAGACTCTGTCCTCAGCGGTTCGGCTGTAAAGCAGCCATGCACATTCCTTCCCTCCCTGTATCCCACCAGCTGAGCTGCTCACACATACACCCCCCCCCCCCCAACACACACACACACAGATGTACACATGCACATGGGGACCGGGTGAAATTAAAACTACTGGGTTGTCTGAGGAGAAACTTTCACGATTGGACAACAGTGGAGGCAGAAATTCAAATCGAGAACCAATCAGATTCTGTGTCTCTTTGCTCCCCCCACCACCACCTTATTAGGCCGCCTCCTGCGTCTCTCAGATTTCCTGTCTGCTGGGTTGCACCCCGCAAAGAATGTCATCAGCACCGAATTGGTTTTATTGACCATATAAGGCATGATAATGTTGCAAGCCTCCCGTCTGGACATCATGAAGCCAAGAAAAAAAAAAAAAAAAAAATCCACAAGAAAATCAGAGGCCTTGCTTTGTCTTTTATTAAAATTACATACAACAGTATTTTTTTTATTTAAATTTTGACTTTTTCAGTCAAGTATAAATCTTTATTCTTTGGAAAACTAAACATGAAGTACAGCAAATAATCAGGCTTATTATATTCTATCAAAATATTTAAAATAAGCATTCATATATATACCTGTATCAATGCTAAATGCAAAGCAGGGCCTTCTTATTGGTATAATTAATAAATGCATTTGCAGTGTCCATTTATGCACAAAAATCTTTTATTTTGTACAGATGATAATATCCTTCACAGAGATTTGAAAGGATTAAATCAGATGCACAGTTCTTTAAATGTACGTTATTGTAGAAAATCTAAATTTAATCATTCAGATTTCTTCATTTTTCAGTTTATTTTTCTATTCTCCAAGAACAAAATAGACCTAAAACTTTAAAACTTTTATGTTCAGTTTTTTATATTCCAGAACTTGTCTGGGTAAAATCAAGAAAATTAAGCAGAAAAAGAAAGGCGTTTTCGTCTTTTATGAAGTAAATTAAAATATGTCTCTAAATAAAATATTGTTTGTTTTAAAAAATTAGATATAATTTAGCAAAATAATTAGTTTGATATCTCTTAAGAAAAACCCAAAAATCTTAATAAAAAGTTGAATTTGATGCACATTTTTCTTTACTGTTAAATCTGATTTTCGCTTGTTCGAAAAAAAAAAAATTCACATCACATTCAGGTCTGAACAATCGGAAGATTTATTTTAAACATTTTTGAAAACTGCATTTTTCAAACTGCATTTAGCAAAAGTATTTTATGAATCGGCAAAATTTGCATTTCAGTGGAGAAAATCTTCAGTTTAACAATAAGAAATCAATTCTGCCTTGAGGTAATTGTTTTCTCCTTACCTTCATATTGAAAGAAGCATCCAAACTTCTGAGATTTCGTACGTGCAGCGCCGCCTTTCACTCAGTCTTCCCAGAAACAAAACCAAACGGTTTAAATCCAGTCAGGTTATATCTTATCTTCCTGGAACATACTGGATAAATCTGTGTCATTGGGGTGAAAAGAGGCCTTTGTTATTCTGTCAGGAGCGATAGAGCAACAGCAGCGGAAAAGTTCTGGATTTCTGAGTCACAGGAATGATACAAGACTGCTGTTTTTCTCTCACATTGCCACTTAAAACAATTAATAAGGCACTAACATTGAGTTACAGACATGCAAAAAACAGCTAAATGTTTCTGCAGGCCATAAAACATGTTGAGAAATATTTTCTCTGACTTCTTTAGAGAAGGAGACAGGTGAATCGGAGCATTTTAATGCAAACTTTAACACTTTTAAAGCTGCAGGATGGCTCTAACTTTAGTTCAGAAGCAAGTTTTGTCTTAAAATTCTCTTTTCGATAAATGTTTACGGTAAATATAATTATTTAATATCAAGAGAGTTGGTTTCGCAGCATCCATACATTCTCTGCAACATACACTCTTCTGTACCACTTCTGTTTTTTTGCTTGTATTTGTATAAAAGTTCAAATGGTGATTTATATATTTTTTAAAATCCATATTTGAATGCTAATTATTAAGAAGATTTTCTATTTTGTAAAATAAAATCCTAAAACTTTAGAGTGAAGAGAAACCCTGAGGCTCAGATTTGGTGTTGCAGAATCTCTTTAAAACATATTTAAAGTCCTAAATAATATGTTCTACTGGATATCAAATTTTTAATATTTCTTAATTTTTCCCCCCCTTCTTTTGGTGCTCAAATTAAGTCATTTGTTGCAAACTTGTTCACAGGAGGAGCAAGAATCTCCTGATGTTGCTGCTTTTCCTTTGCACGTAGTTTTACTAAACGGATTTAAAGCATAAATATTTCTTTCACGTTCCAATTGATTTTGATAGTAAAGGGTTTTTAGATTCCAAAACAAGATGCCAGTGGGGAAATAAAATAAAAACAACTTAATGTCGTGAAACGCCCACACTGAGAGATGATGGAAAAACCCTAAAAGTTTATTTTTATATCCCCCTAATTTCTAAAAGTGCTTTTTTTTAAAAAAAAAAAAAAAGGCAGAAATCATTAGTTCAGATCATTCTGCAAAACAGGAGTTAAAAAGCAACACTGCAGATTTGTTCACACCCTCCTTTCACATAAATTTGTTTATTGCTCTGCTACATAATTTATTCTTTACACACTTTATACCTGGATTGCCCCAGAAAGTTGGACAAATTTCTGTCTTTAGTTTGGTTCTATTTTCACTGTGATATGTTTGGAAGAGCTTGAGTAATAAAACTCGGAGACGATATTTTATTTGACAAGAATAAAACACTTTGCCACATCATTTCAGGGGCAGAGGAGGAAATATTTCATTCCAACTTTCTGGGGGACAGAGAGTCAGAAAAAAGTGATGAAACAACAAAACTGTTAGATTTGGTTAATGAGGCTTACAGCAGCTGGATGAACAACATTGGCTCAAACTTATTTTCTGATGAACTGAATTTTTTGGGGATATTGCATCAAACATACAAACAGTTTGAAAATTTTTTCTTTAATCTCAGGCTGATGTGGATCAAATTGTAAAACAAAAAGCAAGATTTTTTTTTTTTTTTTTTTACCTACTCCCTTCGTTTTGTAAATTGAACAAATGATGCGATCTAAACTCCTAACACATCTTTCTCAGTTTTTTATTGTCATTTTTTTATTTTTCAGGATTTTGGATCCCGAGTGAAAGTAGCCATCCAGAAGCTCATCCAGAAGGTCGGCTTCTTTGGGATTTTAGCCTGCGCCTCTGTGAGTTAAAAAAATAATAATAATAATCACCTTCCTCTGACAGTCCAGCTGGCAGAATAATTAAACACACTCTGTTTTAATCAGTGGAACACAGAAAAGAAGCAAATCTAGCAAACAGAAATACTTAATTCTCAGTTGTTTTATTTCTTGTGCAGAACTGAAACAATCAGTCTAAAATCACAGCTTCTCCTCCCTCAGATCCCAAACCCGTTGTTCGACCTGGCCGGATTAACATGCGGACATTTTATGGTCCCCTTCTGGACGTTTTTTGGTGCAACGCTGATTGGAAAGGCTGTGATCAAAATGCACATTCAGGTGAGCTTCTCCGTCTCTCCTGTAACTCCTCTAAAAGGAGCTTCTGGCATATCTTCTTTTGGACTTTTTCTGTCTTTCATTTGTATTTAAATATATGTCCTTCATACGGTTGTAACAGACAGCTGTGTTATGCAATGACTCACTGTCAGGCTCAGCATCTTTGCACTAGCAGCTGCTCACAGGGAGGCCATTTTGTGAAGCAGAGGCAGGGCTGTCGACCATTTTGTAGCTGCAGCAGCAGACCCTGCGTACTGTACGCCAGAGAACTCTCAGGAAAGTCTCCCAAAGCTGACTAAGAAACTACAGTTGGGAATTTTGGCATTACTAATGTTTCATCTAATCCTGGAAAATCCTCAATTTGCGTCCAGGAATTTGCAGTATGTCCGTGATTAGCGTCAGGAGCTTAGCGTTTTGTTTTCTAAGCAGACTCGGGGAATGTGCTCGTGGTGACGCACAGGAGGGGTTAAGCACAGGCACGCAGCGTCGTCCCTCACCAAATTTAATTTAACAAAAAAAAAGAGGTGCAAATTTGCAGCAAGCACACGTTACGGCAGATAAACGTGGCCTGCCGGTGAGAGGTGATGGAGAAAGAGAAGGAGAGAGGGACAGATGGGGTGAGGGAAACGCGGGGGGGGGAAGGCAGGGAGGAGATGCATGTGGGGCAAGCACAATCACACATACAGGACCAGATTTCACCCAGGGGTCCCTGGGGCCCCCCCACTGGTAGAGGTGTGTCCTTCTCTGTCTCTCTGGAAAGAAAGACTTGTCCCGGCTCTCCGGCATGCCTGGGGGCCCGGTCTGTCCTGTAGCTGCTCGGTCTAATTTACTTCAAACTCAACTTTTGCTTCCAATGAGAACTGTTCAGTCATTTACAGTGTGGGCAGAAAAAAAAACAAAAAAAAACCCTACAGCAGAGCAGGTGACGCGCTCACTTCTAGGCCAAGAGGAAACAAAAGGGGATTTTGAGACTTTTTGTGTGTGTGTGCGTGCGTGTGTGTTTCCGTATACTCCAAAGCGTATGTTTGATCTTTGTACCTGTGCTCCAGGTGTGTTCTCACCCGTCTCCAAGGAGGAAGGGTGTTTTTTTTTTGCTTTTTTTTATTTGGCACTGCTCCCGTCTTTTGTTGCTTTAAATGCTTGCTGCTGAGTGGCTAACGTCACCAGCTTTGTGACGCGGCGGGTCACTTGAGGATCAGTGGTGATGTCACTGAAGTGCACACTTTGGACCCCTGGGACAGGTGATTGTTCCTGAGAGCACAAACTGCGAGGTGTGGCAGAGACAGAGGGAAAAGATGCTACACTTCCACTATTCTTACTTGTTGTGTATATATGTGTGGTCAGAGCTGCTGGAACATGTTGAAAACAGCCAGGAGTTGATATCACCTGGTTAGATGGGGTGTATGTGTGTGTGTGCGTGAGGGCGCCGTGTGTGTCTATTGTTGACATTATCAGTTAGCAGAATGTAGCGAGTCAAGACAATGTCATCACTTTCCGGGCAGACCAATTCTGGGGATCTTAGTCAGCTTTCCTGCCATCTTGCCGTCTCTTCCTCCTTCTTTTTGTCTCAGATGATGGATCATGTGTCAGCGCTCGTTGGAGCTGCTGGTACACTACAAGGAAAGCCAAAATCAGTTCCTTTAATCAAGTGAATTACTGCATTTCTACACTGTGAAAACAACCAGTCAGAATTTAGTCAGTTGACTTTGTTTAAAAAAAAATTATGTATTTAATTCAGATGAATTTGATCAGGAGTTTTAAGTAGAAATAGTGCGAGTATAACAGCTGAAAGACACTTATTCAACACAATTAGTCAAGTTTTAGAATCGTGCGTCACATGTTTTAAATGCTCTAGCAAACTAGTTAATTGTGATTAATTAATTAGTAATCAATTAATTGCTAACTGGAGAATACAAACTCAAAAGAGGACATTTGGTGAAAGAACAAAAATCAGTAATTTAGTCAAGACGAGCATTTTGCATTTAAAAGAAACCTTTTTTTGTCTGTAAATATGTTCAACCCAGAAGTTCTCTAGCACCAGTTCAGCTTCCACTGGTTCAGATTCTGTTAAAAAAAATAAAAAAAAGTCTCCTATTAAGCACCTTTTGCTATCTAATCACTAATGGCTTAATCCAAAAATTAATCATCATATTAACCCTGCACTGTATTTATTAATAATTAATTAATTATTGTTAAGTCAAGCAGAAAGGGCCAAGCTTTTAACACGTTAGAAATATTTTTTGAGCATCCTTTGCTACAAGAAACTAAAAGGATGCTGTTATTGCACTTTAGGCAATAAAATGTTTATTTTCCTACTTAAAAAGGAATTTAAATATGTGTTATCTGCATGTCTAAGAATTTCTAATGTTCTATAAAATAGGCTCAAATGGTTAGATAAAAAAAAATGCAATAATGTGCATTGATTAATTGTCAGATTAATTGATTAGTAGAATAATTGTTTGTTGCAGCCCTATCAAAGTTATGAACACCTTCTTTATTTCTACCCTGAAGTTATCTGTCTTGTCCTCCATGTTTAAAAAACAAACAGATAGGAAATAGTCATAAAAAGGTAAACATTTCCCTTTTCACAGCAAAGATGTAATTAACAGTTGGCCGAACATCATCAGTTAAATCCTAGTCAAATTTAGTTTGATTTAAACTAAGTAATTTTACCTGCCAATATTTCACACCCCTAAAATTACTTTTTGTAGTGCGAGGAAGTCCAATAAATGACAATAAGTTAACAGTAACCGTATTGTTTTTCTTGTAGAAAATGTGTTCTCCTCGGTTCTGTTTAACCCACGGCCACACACAGAAGCTTAACAGCCACACAAAGAGCGGGACAAGCATACGACAAAACATGGATGACCTGGATTACATGTTACATAAGCAGGGAGACAGCACTGTAACAAAGAACTGATCAAAGCGCCCTGTCGCATGAAATTAAAATTGCCACCCCAGCAAGCTGGCGCTGAGTGATGTGTAGCGTGATCACTGGTACTGAGCTGGCTGCCGTGGTTACCGTACTTCTATTTATTCACCTGCATCGCACTGTGTTGACTTTATCTGAGCTCAGCAATTTTGAATTCTACATATTTATTGTTCTCCTTTATTGGGAGTTGTTAAAACAAACTATTTGGCCAGTTTTTAGAGTTGATAAACATAATTATATCACTCAAAATGTATTTGCCTATAATTGCCATTGATCTTCCGTTGTGTCGCGTTGCACACACGTTTGTGAGAAATACAAGAGCTCTGGTTCACATACAAGCAGATTTTATAGCCTCTGGCTAGTCAACATATAAGATAACTTAAAGTGATGGCAGCTGAATTATTTATCTGATATGTCCTGTTTGGGCAACATTGTATTTTCCTTGGACTTGACAAGAGTGAGTCAAATTTGACATGTTTTTTTCTTTTATAATTTACTTAAAAGAGTTGTTCCAAAAACATCAACCAAACAAGTTTTTCACTGTAGTTTATTTAAAGATGCAAATAAAGGCAGAAATTCTGTAAAAACACTTTTAGTCTCCTTTAAAAATGCATATTTTCTAATTTCCCTGAAAATAAAGGAGAATAATAGTGATATTGCTGCCACTGAAGGATTTCACAGAGAGTGCAAAGATGCGTTGGGGGGGGCGCAATCACTGAAAGTTTTCACTTTCTCTAAACTTTTACATTCACTAAAAATAACCACGTCAGAGTTGAACATTTCTTAGCTTTGGCATTAATATAAAAATGTTATTTTATTTTCTGGCACTGTGTTCTAAAAAATTTCCATAAATGAGCAAAACCTAAAATAATTCCTGGTTTTCTCACACAAGTAGCAGACTCTCCAAAATAAGGCCAGTTATTGTGTGCATGTTCTAGACCCTCTGATCCCCCAACATGCCACCAAGCGCTTACGAGCCAAGATGGCCGCTACAGTCTCCAGTTGGCTCTTCTCCCCTTCTGTCTTGGTGACTAAGTAGCAATCAAGCCGTACAGGAACCGAATCCAGACCCCCCTCTGAAGCGGTGACACATCACCTTTGATTCCTCCACTCCTCTGTCCTTGTGTTCCTCACACACACACACACACGCACACACACTCTTGAAGTTCTGCTGACGGCCTCTTTGAAACGCTGACCCAGTGCGTTGTGTTGCCGATGTGTCACGCAATCAAGGCCTTTCATTTCTTGCCCTGCGTGACCAAATTTCTTGCCAGCTTTCACCAAAACCACTTTAGCCTAACAAGGCATGGGTTTGGGCATGATGATGCGTCTCATGGTTGTGGTTGAGGAGTGATTGGGGGTGGATGAGCGGGGGTGTTATTACCGGTCAAACTATGATGCACACACAGTGCCTTGTTCAACACCCCAGCGGCGACCCTTATGGCTCAGTAACTGACTCGTTCCTTCTCTGTGTGCTTCTTTGTCATACAGAAACTGTTTGTGATCGTCACCTTCAGCAAGCACATTGTGGAGCAGATGGTCTCTCTCATTGGGTGAGTAAGCCTGATCTTGTGTGTGCGTGTGTGTGTGCGTGTGTTTGCAAGCCAGAAGCATCCCATGCAATGGGCAGCAATGTCAAATCAAAGTGTTGGAGCAGAGCTAGAAAGTTCAGGTGCCCCCTGGTTGGTTGTTCAGGTCATCAGTTGGTTGTTTCATGAACTCTTCTTGGTCTTTTACAGTCAGAAGGGACTTATCACTATTCACATAGTAGATTGTATGTAGCTTTAATCTGCTTGAAAGACTCTGTGGAGCGCTTAAAACAAGAGATTTCACATTTTCTTCCCCTTTTGAGCGCTTGCTCCTCTCACTTGGATGATTAATGACTTGGATTTTTCCTCTGGATGACTATGAGCACGAACATGTCCTGGCTCCTTCGCAGGACAAGATGGCCTCTTGTCTATCACCAAAAACACGTTGTCTTCCTTATCAATCACACTGCACCGCTCTTGTGCAACGTACCGCAGTCACATGTCTTAGGTCAGACAGATCAAATCAAGAGGTTTGGAGAGCGTCCAGGTGAGAGGTGTGGAGTGTTTTTGCAGCAGGTTTTTGTGAAGCTTGTGAGTTTTTTACAAATAAATAAATCTGCAGTGGCACTAAATATGTCTACATCCATAGGGAATGCTTGGGAAGGGAGATATGGACTTAATATTTTATCACAATATTTTGTGGTACTATTGTGATTTTGGTTCTATTGCGACTATTATTACTTCTTCTTTTAGGCAACTGTATGGCTGTTACTGCATGGCACAGCAATCAAAGCCCCACAAACACAAATGGTGCTCTTGAAAAATAATGCGCTTCTTTAGGACACCAGTCACTTAAAGAACGGGGATTTACGTGTCCAGTCTTCACACAATAAATGCATTGAATCATATTTTCAAGTTTCTTGGCACTTATATTTTCTCTCATTTAAAACGCAGCGGGGCAAAAGTAAAATTAACAATCCCAACAATATGGGCAGTTTTGGGGGATTTTAAGCATCATTAATGGGAATTTATCACAGCAACAAAAAATGTAAATCTTATTGTGATAAGAAATGTATCACGATAAATGACAAAGGATACAATACACCGGTAGGATGTATGTTATATTAGTGGGTATTGTTTATCTATTCTTCTGGAAGAGACCATTAGCTCTTTAGTTCAAGTCTATTTTCTGCTCCTTCTGACTACTTTTAACTTTGCCAATAATTTTTGTCAACACAATTTCACCTTAATGACCTGATAGTTCATTTTTCCACTTTCATCTACTTTTTCAGCATATTATTCCCAAAACCCACAAGAATGATCAAATATAAAAAAAAAAAAAAACTAAAATATATATACATTACACTTCATTAAAACTTGAAAGTGAACATAGGGAAAAATTTTAACATTTAAAATATCAAATGTCACAAAAAAAGTCTGCCGGTTAATTCAGCCTGCCTACCTCTGTGAAATAAGTCTCACTGTTACTTATTTATGTTTGAGAAAATGGGGAAAAGGAATAAATATTGATCCGTCTCTGTGTTTTTGTTAATTATGGCCTTGTGAAAACTCATAATCTGATGACTCACGGACCCCAGAGGGTTTTGTTTGTCACTGTTTTCTCAGCTGAACAATGTGTGTTTTCAGTAAAGTGGGCTGTTTAAATTCGTTTGACCAGTTTTTCCTGCTGGATCTTTTCCAAACTGCTAGGAGATGTGGAAAAGCACATGAAGATACCCTCTTTGCTAACTAACAACAAACAGACAAGTCATAGATGATTTGGCAGGATGGTACAGCTGGAAACGGCATCCACAGCAACACTTCCCAAAAGAGCTGGTGTGTAAAAGAAGCTGAAGCGGATTCGTTGCTGGGTGTGCTGGCAGATGGACACCATTTTTGTCCATGCAGAGATGTCAGGGGAAACTACCCTGGACACACCTGCTGCTACTGGGAGTGCTGCTTATTACACACAGTTAATCATGGAAATTCACATACTTTTACACTCTTACAATCTCTCCGTCTTACACATACTTAGTCCTATTCACAACCCCGCAGTGTTGAAATCAGAGAAGATTGCATCAGTTTTTTTTTTTGTTTTTTTTTGCCACGTTTGGGTTTCTTTTGCACATTTGAAGACAGTAAAATGAAATATTTTGAAAAGAATACATATGGCTCTATGTAGCCCTATTAAATAATATCTAATTTTATTTACGCATATTATTTAATCTCAATTTACTAAGTGAAATATTAAATTCTCAAGGAAATTAATCTTTCAATCTTTGTTTCTGTTAATTATGATGAATTTTTCCTGCCTACAGCTAATAAAGTTATAACTTTTAAGATTATAATATTACATCAGGTAAATAAAATTAACTGGATACATAAAATGCTAATAAGAAAAAATTCAGAAATGTGTGCTCAGTGAAAAGTATGTCTAATACCTGCTTAAAGGTATTTATCTTCAAAAGCCACATTCATTCTGACAAACGAGCCACATAGAAATACGTGGTTTGCTTTGCTGAATATGTTTGCGGAGATTTAAGTATATCTATTTTTTTTTTTTTTTTGGGTCGAAGGAAATTGTGCTTCTGCCAACTTCAACTTGGTCCTATTGATCGCTGAAGATCGGTTCACCCAAGCTTAGAGAGGAACAGCTATTGGACGGACAGAGTATTTCTGTGCTGTGCTCTCTGGCTGTCACTGTTCAGTGAGCTGCAGAGTGTGTGCAGCAGATGATTGGCTATTGACAGGTTTCAGTCTTACTCACTCTGCTGGAAGTTTCCCCCTTTTTTACAACTTGTCAACCGTCGTCTTCCTTCCCCGAGAACGTTTTTCCGCCTTCACCCCTGCTTCTCTATGCAACACTCTCACTTTCAGTCATATTTCGCCTTATGAATGAGTGACAGCCTCACCGCTTGACACCTTCTGTTTTGAGCTGGCATACCACAGTCATAACCGTAAAGATGCTTGAAGTCACCTTGACTGTCACAGAAAGCACCTGCACTTGTCCTCCCCCCTCCTTGCGCACACGCAGACACACACTGGACACCCGGTGTGCGGATGTTTCACCACTCCGCTGTTGATAAAAGTGCAAATTCTTGTATCCTCTTTCCTTCTCACCCTTCATCGTTTCACTTTGTACGTAAATGTGGGGACACAGCAAAGACTGAGAGAATAACACAATGAGACTCGAGCTAAAATTGTGCAAAAAATTAAGAACTGTGAAAACATTTTTTTTATTATTTTCTTTGAAAGGAAAATTTCTATTTTTTTTTAAAAAATTTTTGCTGGCTTTGGGTTCAGTCTCTTCAGTCGTAGAGGTCTGCGTTTGTCAGTTCCTGTAGTCGCTTTGCTTGGACTTTGGTTCAGGTGATCTCATTCTCACATGACACGGAGCAATATTGCACTTTATAAATAAAAGTCCTCCTTTTCCCTTTGCCTTTTAGGTGAACTCCCTGGCACACACACGCACACACGCGCACGCACACACACCCTCGGAGAACACAGAGTTCAGAGCTGTAAATTATTACTGTGTTGGACAAGATTGGACTGAAAAATGATTTAAAGTTTTTTTTTTTTTAGCTCAAACTGAAAACATTCTCAACACAGCACAATTATTTTCTGCACACATTTTTTTTTTTATGACTCTCATTTTTTGTTTGTGTCCCCTTGAATAATTTATTGTACTCAGTGACTTTTTCAGCGTCCAGCGAGTTTCGACCTAAATGGGAATTTTGTTGAATTAAACCTTTTAGGTGATTCCCTTCAAACTGAGTGATTTCATTAATTCTAATTCGGTTTCTCACAATTTGGTTTTGCTAGACTTATGAGTGTTTGGAATTGCATTCACATTTCTTTGCGTAAATGTGAATGTGAAAGTTGTGATCAAATCGGATTAATAATATGATTCTTCAAAAGTAGAGGTAGATTAGGTGCGCAGAAATATCAGCGTAGTTTTCTTCCCTTTTTTCGGCTGATTGTTGTTGAATGCTGCCAAGCATTATTCCGTCTTTTCGCTTTGATTTGTTTTGGCAACACACAATATTTCTAAACAGTTCCTCATGTTGGTAATGTCCTCTGACTTATTTTCACAGCCTCGTTTTCATCTGTGAAAGTTTTCTGTCATTAGTAAATACATTTAAATAGAAGATAACATTTTTATTGTCTGAAATGATGCCACTAAATTTCAGGTTCATTAAAAATTTTCTAAATAGCCGCAAAAACAAAAATAAATATATTTATTTTATTCATTGCCACACCTGATTTTTTTTTTTTTTTTTTTTTTTAAGATATGAAGCTTAGCTATATGCTCTTTATTGTTCATCTAAAATGTAATGACTCACATTTTCCGCTATGCAACTCTCACTGTTTTGATGTTCAGTCAGAAGGAGATAACAGCAAAAAATAAGTCACATACCTTGACAATTACTCAATTAAATAAACTGCTCTGCTTTTTCTTGGGAACTGCGAGTTCTTAGTTCTTTGTAAATACTTTGGAGAGATTTGTGCCTCTCAGGCAGACAGCTCACCATCCCCTTCAACACGCAAAGCATTTAAAGTTAAATATGTTAGTGTTTAAGCAGCAGCAGGATGATAACGCAAGGACAACTTTGAACTCTTACAGAGACACAATAACCCCTCACCCCTAAATTGCCTTTTGGGTTGATTGCTAAAGCTGATATTGAGGTTGGGATGCGGCGTGGTGTCTGATCAGACTTGCTAACATCCTGGGACTAATGTGCAGACGTCTCCTCTTCGAGCAAGTCCAGTCGATGTTTAATTCAGGACAAGATTCTGCAAGCTATGACTGACCAAAGCTTGGGAAAATGCAAAGCGGCTGAAACAATGTGTACGCTTCTTGCTTTTGTGATCAAATAATCAAACAATTTCATCGCTTTATTTGGTCCACAATGTGGATTATTTTTGTTAAAAACAAATCAATTTGAGTGGAAAAATAGAAAGCGGTAATAGCCATGTTGCACGATTGTGCACACCCTCAAAGTATTACTTTGCTAAAATCATCTTTTGGTTTAATTACAGCAATCAGTCTGCTTTCACATGGGTTTTCAACATGTTACATCTTGACTGGGCAATATTTGCTCACACTACCTTACAAAACTTCAGCAAAGCTATTAGATTGTGAGGGCATCTCTTGTCCACAGCCCTCTCATAACTCTACCAAGTTTGATAAGGTAGGTAAAAATCTTGACTTGAACAACAAAAGTTGTAAAGGATAAATTTATGCACATAACAAATATTGCTTACAATGTTTAAAGAACATTCTGAGAAGCATAAAACTATGTGACCCAAAAAGAAAGTAGTTGAACAAAAGTCCTCTCAGGCAGAGGAGTGTAAGCCGTGGGTATGAAGTGCCTCCTGCACCCAGCTCACTGTTTGAAACTGCAACTCAAAAGTTTAACTCTATTCAAATAAGTTTGTTTTAATCTTTACACTTAAATATTTGTGAAGAGGATTATGAAACTGATCAATTCAGAAATGCTTTGAATTTCTTTAAATGAAATCTCTTTCTATCTTCAGCTTTCTAATTAAATCTTGAAGGTTTTGGGTTAAAAATGATATCAAAGCTGTTTATAATTCCAACCACGTTGGCAAAAAACCCCACTTCCTTCTCAAGAACTAACTTTAACATCATTGTTATAAAACAAGACGTACATTAGCAGCTGTCATTCAGGCGCCAATAACATTTCATAATTTAACAATAAAAAGTATTCTATGAGCAGACTAAGTAAATATTGAATGGGAAAATGGATATGAAACGAAAAAATAGGATAAAACTAGGCAATAAAATTTTGTAATTATAATTTCTAAATAAAATACCTGGTGAAAGATAAAACAGTGTGGGTCAAAAATGTTTAGCTTAAAATGAGGCATCTTGTGCAGGGGGTCTTATGCTCCGTCCCCTGTGGATGGTATTGTTTTTGTCGATGTTGTTTTGGAATCAAGCTTACTTTTTGGAAACTATTCAGCAGAATACAGTTTTTGTTTTTTTGTTTTTTGTTTTTTTACACATATTTAATGAAAAAGTGAGGTCAGTTTAGAAGATGCTTTACGATAACACCAGAAGTCCTTTAGAGACGACTTCATGTTCATTCATGTTCTGTTTAGTTCACTTTTGGCAAAGCTTTTTTTTTTTTTTTTTTTTTTTTTACTGACAAATAAAATCCGTTTTCATCTTTAGCTTTTCACCAGATGCTGTATTTTAACCATACACAAAAACAACATGCTTTAGCCAAAGAAAACTAACCCCGTAGCATGATGCTGCCACTGCAACAGTTACCGTTGGGTGTGGTACTCCTTTGGGGATGAAGTGTTTTGCTCCTAAATTATCGCTGCAAAATGCAGCCAAAAAAGTTCAACGTTAGACTTTTTTGGATTTTCTAATTAAATAACTGAGGACATACTGAAGCTCTTGTGAAGTTGACCACGCCGAATGCACTTCAGAGAGTTGGCAGTGGCTCACTGCTACGCTTCATGCAACACAAGAGCAACAGATTTATCTTTTTCTCTCTGTGCCTACTCCTCTCCGTCCTCCTTTCTCTTCTATCAGCTCGGGCTTTGTCAGCCAGCAAGTTGATGACATAGAGCAGGAAAGACTCAAAATCATCCAGCGCATGCAGGACTGGATCATGGAGCTTTCCGGTGTTTGGCATGCCGTCTCAGTTCTCTCGTTTGATCTGCAGCGAGACGCTGCGTTGAGGCTGAGCTACTTGCTCGTATTTGTGCCAGTTTCTCCAGCCTTCACTTTGAGAAAAGTTGCAGCCATGAGGGCCGTCGGATGGACGTGTTTGGGATTCATACTTGTTTGCATCAACTCACTGTTGGCTGACAGCTGGAGGATATGGATTAAAAATAAAATGAAGTTTTTTGGGTATTTTATTTTCATAACATAGTGATTTCAGATTTAAATCTGCGTTTTTCTTGCTTTCTTCTCTAAAATAGAAATTACGAATGACAGAAAATATTTTCAAAAAGTGTTTTTTATTTCCATCACCTTTCTTTGAGTTGTACGGCGAAGTGTTACGGCCCAATTACGAGAATGTTTAGCTCTGAGAGTATAGTTGAATATTAGCAGAATAAAGATCAAATTTTACCAGAAAAAAACATTTTGGAATTACAGGAAATCAGTTTGTTTTTTTATGAAAAGAAGCTTCAATAGTTATCTGATGTGACCAGCTCAGTTAGTGCGTTTCGTTTTTATATATTCAGTTCTGGGCACAATCATTTCTGAGTCCTTTTACTGATGATTTGATTTGAATGTGTTAAAAGATGAAGTATTTCCATAACGGTAAGTATTATCTATAAAACGTATATCAAAGTCTAACTTCATGAGATTCTCTACATTCCTCATTTTAATTTCTCTTTTTTTTTTAGAGTTCTCATAAAATTAGGACTTTATTTTTGTTGTTGTTAAAAAACAACAACAATAAACAATCTTAACCCTTCCCCACTTGGTTGCAGAGTTGACCTTAATTCAAAGTCCAAGTAAACAGACGCTGTAACACACAGTTGTCAAACAAGATGGCCGCCTTGGGCGTTCTGACTTCACTCGGAACTATGAAAACCCAAGGAGTGCAAAAATCAGGATTCGACTTGGAGAATCATGACTTTCCAAAAATGTAAATTTTCACAAACCAGACATTTTGATTCATCAGTCCTTGAAGGGAAAACAAATCTAACTGAAATAATACAACTATTCACAACAATAGTTTCATCTTCTGGTTCATCTTCTCAGTGACCCTCACTTAAATCCATCATATTGATTGAGTCAGTCCATCTTCACATCTTACATAAAACCTGATAAATCCACCCGGCATGTGTCATGGGAGGGCCAAATCCACGTCTTTAATTATAAGTTTAAACAAGTCAAAACAAGTCGTCTTTTCAGCCTTTTGGATCCCAAAAGAACTGCTGTGAGTTTCCATCGTCTTCATTCAGCACAAAAAAAAAACATTTACCTGGAACATTGTTTTGTTTTATTAAAACAATCTGTAACAAAATTGTAAGACTTTTTTTATTCCCAAGAAGTAGCAGCTCAATTCTTTACTGAAGTGGTAGTTTTTAATGCAAATGTTGCTTTTCTGTTACTTCTTTAGTTTCTTCGTTAGAAATCTGTCAGAATTAGAAAATAAATCAATAAAATCTGTACTACATCATGTTTCATACACTCACAACCGTGCTAGATAAAAATACCTATAAAAATGCAAAGTTAAAACGTCTCTGCATTGACAAAAACATCCACACAAAAACTATGATCTTTAGGAGACATTTAGTTTAGTTCCTAACACCTTAACTGTAACAAGAGCTTTAAAAGTGAGTAATCCTACAAACTGAGGCCTAAGCGCATTGAAACTCGCTAGTTTGTAGTATTTTTCTATTACTTAATTAATCTAAAAGTCAGATTTTCCTACATTTACAGTTAAATACAATTGATGTGCATGTCACATTTTTAGTAAACACTTTCAAGAAATTGTACCAACAGAAACGGATTCTTTTCCTTCTGAGGTTATTCTCATTACTGACATCGCAAGCATTCTGAATATTCGATTTCTAAATGCGTACAAATAAAAGGACTTTATTTTTTTTGTTGCTATTTTTTTGCTCCAATTTTCCAACCGTATACTGAAAACCCCGACAGATGTAGATGCAGTGTAATCCTTTCATTTTACAAACACGTTTCTTATGATCGGAAGGAATAATAACTATTTTGAGTGACCCAAACAGATTTCTGACTTGAATCTGGTGGCGATCCTGTGGCGGGATCTGAAGATTAGGGTGATTCCCTGCGAGGCTTTCCAACCTCAAAAAGTTAAGACAGAAATTTGGAAGATCTAGATTCCAAATGATCAACCCAGAGGTGGGAAAAAAATGACAAATCTCTTTACGTTTTAAAAAGAACTGAGTAAAAATAGTTTTGAAAAAAAAAAAAAAGATTTATCCATGTGAATTTACACATTATTTAAAAACAGCATGGGGAAAAAATATTTATACACTTTAAGCAAGGTTGTGGAAAAAAATGTTACTTGGTGTTACAACAATCAGACTTTCTAATTGATGAGCAGCTCTTTTCTTCCACTTCTATATTGATATGTCTTTGAGGTTGGAAAGCCTCCTTTCCATCACCCTAATCTTAGCTACCTCCACAGATTCTCCATTAGTTTCAGCAGAGTCACTCTAAAATGTTTCTTCCAATTTGAAGAAACATTTTGGTAGTTCAATCATTTCTTTCAACCTAAATCTGAGGGAGATATCAGTTTGTAAAATGCTCAAATTTAAGCAAGTGGAAATTAATGTATAACAACAATAAGTCAAATGAAGCTCTTTCATTTGTATGCATTTAGAAATAGAATATTCAGAGTGTTTATGATGTCAATAATGAGCTGTAAAGGACTAAAAACAGATCTCATTTTATCATGAGTACAACTCCAGAAGGAACGAGGTCTGTTTCAGTTTGCTCTATTTATTTAGTGTTTTAAATAGTTTCCATGTAACATGCGTAAAAATTAGATTTAACGCCAGTATATTTTATTACAGAGTTTGTCTTGTTAAAAATGTTTAGATGTCAGCATTATCTGTGTAGCTTCACATCTCTGAAACAAAAGGTTCGCTGCATAAAGCCTTTAACTCACACAGACATGGCGTTATTCAATCAGGCGGCCCAAATGCTGATCTAAAAGTTTTATCTGTTCATTCAGAGGAAAATGTAGCAGACGCTCTGTCTAACTTTATAGAGTGAATTCAGGGAATACTTCACCTAGCTTGAAGTAATCCTGTACTTTAAACCACTTCAGCTTTTGAAGTCATTGAAAAACTTCTAGAACCTGCCTAATTTGTTACTAAAGCCAATGTTTATGCGCTATGGTTCATCTTAGATGAAGCTAACCGAAGCGTGACACCATACCCGATGACATATGTAGAATTTACACTTGTAGACAACACTGAACACTTTAGCTGAAACGCAAATCGGATTAAATGATTATTGAAATAATCGCCAACTAATTTAGTAATCAATTAATTGTTAACTGGGCTGTACAGACTTTAAAAAAGGCCATTTGCTGAAGGAACAGTATACTCAAAGCAGTAATCAGGCCAAAACTCTACAAAATATGCACTTTAAGATAAAAAGGTTGAATATGTTCTACCCAGACCTCCTCAAGTGGCAGTTTTAGCTTCGCCTGATTCAATTTCTGTTGAGGAAATTCTCCTATCATTATTCTCCAGTTATTAATACAAAAATGAATCAACAGATTAGTCCTACACTGTTGATGTTAAGTCAAACAGAAAGGCTGAGCTTTCCACAGATGCATCCTTTGCTACAAATGACCAAGCACACACTATGCAATGTTGTGGCATGTTAGGCAATAAAATGTGCATTTAGTTATTTGTATATGTATTTCTAATATTGCATAAAAAAGATTAAATTAAAAATCTGCAAGGTGTGCCAAGTTTTTTTATCCGATTAATCAATTAATCAGTAGAAAAATAACTAAAATAATCAGTTGATGCAGCCCTTCTGAATTCATAGCTGTAAAGGGAAAAAAAAATTCTTGAACAGTAAGTTCAAGAAACTTAATGTTTCTTTTTTTTTACTGTTTCTAATTTTTTTTAAGTGTGCTGAAAAGAAAACGTTAATCGATAATTTGAACCGCCGTCATCAAGTCAGCCGATTATCCCCGAAAGCACACGTATTTTTCTGTGCCTGATGCAGATTGACGCAGGAGATGAAAACCTTTTCTCTCATTTTTTTATTTTTTTTTTTTGTCTTTTTTCATGGCGGCAATGATTCATTTTGAACGGATAACAAAAGCTGATGTCTCACATCGTCATGCAGCCGTTTCATCTGAACCCGAGGAGCTAAACTAATGTGACATGCGATGATAGGAGAGGTACAGTTGCAGAAAGTGTTTGATGAAAAAAAATTCTTGTAGGTGATTTCAGTTATTTTTCTTATCTTTAGTGCGGCTTTTGATCAGCAATGGGACATGACCTCATTCTGGTCTTCTCTTGTTTTTAGAAGGGACTCTGTAGACTGTTGGGAGTAGGTGTAGACTCTTTGATTTAGCACAAGAACTGAATCATTGCACAGTTTTTACATTGTGTACAATTTAAATGTTGAGGTCAGAGACCAAAGTTCAAGGAAAGTAATGAGTGGATCATTCAACTTATGTTGCAGGTTGCTTTTTTTTAATGCCTTCAATTAAAAAAATGATCTGTGCTTCTTAAACCAATAACTCCTGAAATCTAAATGAAAAGATCCATTAAGATTTGATAAACACTGTAAGCTCTTACACATACTTTAAGGCTCGCTCATTCTCCTTATCTTTTTGTTCTTCTGCAAATGGATCAGAAAAATTATTTTTGTAACTGAAATTGGCATGCCTATAGGTTAAACCAACAGAAAGTAACTTAAGTCTAAAGAAGAGAATATATTTTTAATCATACAAGCTGTAGAAGAAGTTTGTGGATAATTTTATTTTCTTTTATCTTGCCTCTCATTTCCTGTTTCATATTATGCTGGTGTATAAATGTATAAGTAGAGAACTGAAATTGCAGAGGGCTATGCAAATCACACTGTTCTGGGTATTCACACTGGTTCTATTATTTGTGTACATGTACTGAACTGGTGGTGTGTGAGGGGAGAAAGAAAACGTCTGTTACAGCTTGTTTCCACTGACATATTCACCCATCTTAAACACACACACACACACACACACACACACACACACACACACTCCTAGCTCATACAGAAACAAGGTTTGTATAGTTTCAAAGTGAATGTGTGGCTGTCTTCAATAGAAGCAACTGGGAGATCTAAAAAATCACCTACCATGAAGGGATTTTTTTTTTTGGCTTTCTCTCCTTCCCCACATTAACCTGGGGCAATTAGTTGTCTTAATCAGCCAGTTTCTTTTATAGAATAGAAAAACTTATAACTGAAAATTGTACATTTACATTTACCCTCCTGTTTTCATGAGTAAAGTCTTCCTGCTCTTTAAGTCTGCAGAAAGGGATACATTTTGTCACTAAAAAGCGCCCTGACAAAGATGGCATTGACCAGTCCTTCCACTGCCAACCAAAACACCTCCGGTAAGATGATGAACATGACAGTCGCAGCGTTAGAGGGCCTCGGCGGCCTGCAACGGACTCCGCTATGCCGTCGTTACGTTTAATGCAGGGATCAGCAGGGGTGTCCGTTTTCCCGCCATCAGCTTCTGATTAGACGTCTGTCCTGCTACATGAAATTCACTCAGACCCACAAATGTTACATGACATTTTGAGCAACAACAACAAAAAAAAACAACTTACAACTGTTTATAAATATCTGCTGTTGGAAATTTCATTTTTAAAGAGCCACCACTTTCTTTCTATTAGGTTTTAAAATAATACTTTATTTTGGTAGAAACTTTGGCAAAAAAAAAAAAAAAAGTTTCTTCTGTGGAATATTGATGTTTATCAAAAATTATGTGACAAAATACTAATAGAAGGACATGATTTCTAATGTAATCACTGATAAAAAGAAGAACAGAACATTTCAAAATTAAGAGCCATAGTGGAAAGTTCAAAGAATCGCTGGCGACTCCGGAACCACAGGCTGCAGACCCCTGCCTTAGACCTTTGAGTCTCTGACACAGAGAAGCAGTGGGGGGTTTACCTGCGGGCCGAAAGGTCGAACGCCAGCCATTAAAGATGGCGTTGCATGGGATATATTTCCCGTAATAAAAACTCTACTGAGTGACAAACTGTTTTATATCTGCTGCAGGATATCACAATAAATTTTTTTTAAGTGTGCTGAAAAAATAAAAAGGTAATTGTGCTTTGTGTGCATTTGGAGTGTTGGAATCACAGGAAGCACAAGAATCACGAAGGGCAGCTGGAATTGGCAAACATCAGGGATAAGACATGTTTGCTTGTTCTGGTTCTGATCTGCTATTTTTATGAAAGCTGTACAAAGTACGAGCAAACATCTTTGAAGAGAAAATTTTATTCAAAATATAGAAGAGGAAAAAAATGCAACTGACATGAGTCTGATTGTGCCTAATGTAAAGTCACTAGTGGAACTTGTGCAAGGAGTTTTGTTTTTCGGGACGTACATTTTGTCTTTATTAAAAACTTGTACAGCAGAAAAAAAAAAAAAAGAAGCGACCACCACATAACAAAAATCATGGTTCTCAGGTGGCTGACATTTTATGATGAGGGTCACTTTTATATAGTTAATTGTTCATGCATTCAGATGTTGTTCTGCGATCAGGAGGGGTTATACACTCAGGGATTTTTAAGTGAGAACAACTAGAAGGAGGTTTCTGCTGTCAAATGGGACAAAAATGATGTCCAAGCATGTCTGCAGTACATTTAAATTAAAGCTTATAATTTGGTCTGATTTTCATTTATACAGTTAATTGTAGCAAACAGTAAGTAAGAATCAAATGCTCTGAGGGGGTTGGCTGTCCCTGTTAACAATATGATTTAATTCAAGAGCGTTTTAAAATATATATTTTAATCAGATACAGACCTTATATAGAGCACTTCATATTTAAATAATGCAAGCAGCAATGATTTGTGCAAAAAGCTGTGAATTATTGTGTCTGAGCCTTTGTGACCAATAGCTAGAATCAGTGACACAAGAAAAACGGGTGCCAGAAAATACTTTAGCTGCCACTTTACTTTAGCCGTTAGGTGAAAAGCTAATTGATGTCAAAGCCGTTTGGCTTTTTATTTTTAACAGTTTGCAATCTTTTGATACAAAAAAACAGTTTGAAAATGACTCATTATAATCTTAGTATTTCACTGTAATATGTGGTGTGTGAGTAAAAAGCAAGATGACGACCAAAACCTGGTGGACGTTAGATTGGAGGAGCTGTAATGGTAAAGAGTTTTTGCAGAAAGAGTTTTTGTTTTAATTTATGCTTTTGTTTTTGTAACATGGCTTCATTTTCATTTCCTCGATTAAAACAAAAAACTGTTACATTATTTTATATTGTACAGATACAATTACAGTTTAACTTGAAGGAGTGAAATTTAATTAGTGGCTGCTTCACTGCACGCCTTTTTGAATGTATTAAAAGAATTAAATATATACGTCTGTCGTCCCTGAATTAGGTTGTACTACTTAATGAAACATATAAGTTTTGCTATTATGTGACCAGACGCATTTTAAATAAACGTAAACGTACAATTATTATAGGTGTAATAATTAATATGTTGTTTCAGCAGGAATAAGATCAATTCTTTTACATTATAAACGAAAGCATCTAGCTCTTGTTAAACATCCATGTTGTTTTTCTGAGTTATTGCAGTATTTTGAATTTGACTCAATATTATTCTATGCTGAGAATCTCATAATGATCCATACTTATCCTCGTATCTTTCTCTCTTTTTGTACGCACAAGCTGCTCCCTCATCAGATTATTCCTGCGAACGTTCAGGCCAAGTTTCCAGCAAATGATGAGCGGATGACAAATGACCTACATGTCGTTTTTAGGTAACAGTATGACACTGATTCCATTTTAGAACGGCTAATTTGTCAGGGGGAACACAACGTGACCTCAGACTCTTAATCAGCAGTGTCCAACAGAAAGACCCAAGATCCTCTGGTGAGTCCAGTAACGTCTCACCAGTCGCCGTGATGTTGTGTGTTTGTGTGTGTTTTGGAGTCGAGTCACCCCAGACAGGACCTGACTCAGAAGGCAGCTGGGCAGACATCCGGGCCCCGCTCACTCCCAGCTTTGCATCAGTCACACCTCAGTGAAAACAGGCACATTGTTCCCCATCAGCATCTTTTACTCTGAAGGAACAAGTCACTCAAAGGGAGCAGTGTGAAGTCTGAGCTGCATTGTTAAGATATAGGGAGGGAAGGACTTCAGTCTGAAAGCTGAGACATCTTCCTCTTACAGTAATGGTCCAGATACAGTAAGAGGAGACCTGGTTCTGTTCCTGAATATTTAACCGTATTTTTCAAATGTAATCTTGTTTAAATCTTGCTGCCTGCGTCATCTGTTCTGAGGCATCTCACTGCACACCGACATGCAGACACCAAGCACTTTCACTTTGCTTTTGCTTGCTGACTTTCTAACCACAACGTCTGCGGCACGTAAACTCAGACTCCAGCTTCACTGTACGTTGAGCAGATGCGAAAGGAAATCAGCAGATGCTTGTGTTCCCATATTTTAACTGGGTTTTGGTTGTGTCTTGTTCCAACCGTCTTTACAAAATAATGGGTGCCTGATCTTGTTACCCATCTGTTGGCTCTGTTGTCGTCTGCTGAAGCGCTGACGTATGAAGCAGCAGGAGCAGTTGTGAGAGCAGAAGATATGGAGCATGTTGTGGCTTTTGCCAGGTACATTGTACTGTAACCCATGTGGTTATCTGAGCAGCATACAGCAGTGTATGTGACATGCCTCCTAGGCACAATACAGAGCCGCAGTGTACTGTATACTGAAGCAGCTCCACAGGTTCACGTTTGTGCTCAGTGCGACAAAATATTTTAACCACTTAGTCTTTTTTTTTTCCCCTCTTTCTTTTCACATTATGGCACATTAAGTTCAGACCTTCTGCACAAAATCTGTAGCAAGACTTGAAATGTCCTGTTCACAGATGCTCTCCAGCCAATCTGACTGAGTTTGAGCCACCTCTGCAAAGAGGATTTTCAGCTTTAGCTGACACAAAGGCATGCCACACTTTTGAGATTTTAATTTGCAAAAAAAAAACATTACACCATCTTTTCTGTTTCACTTCATATCAGGGCTATGCAACCTTTTTAATCCGAAGAGCCATTTTGCCTTCAGTCCAGCGAAAGAAAACTGGTTACATAATCTTTTGAAAAAAATACTTTTTTGGATAAACGTCTGTCTTCTCATGTTTACAGAACCTTCATTTTATTTCTGTTTTTAGGTTTTAAATGAAAGAAAGATGCCACATTTTTTGCAGTAACGTGGGTGGATACGTGTTCTTCCTATGGGATTTGTAGAAAACATTTATATATTTATACTGAGTGTCTGTGTATCTCTGTGAGCGCTTGGCCTATAAAGCTGATTGTGAAAAAGCAGCTTCCAACCTAATGACAAAAAAAAAGACCTGAAAAAATATTACTGGTTTGTTGGAGTCCTTTCTTTGTGTATATTTAATCCAATTATTCCATCAGAAAAATGTGAAAAGTGGCTAAAACCGGAATTTTTATTATATATATATATATATATATATATATATATTTTTTTTTTTTTTAATGAATTAATTGGTTCATTATTACTTTTGCCAAAGTTATTAGGAGCCATTGTGGGAAATTGTCCAAAGAGCCACAAGACCCCTGGTCTATGTCAAAGAGATCCCAAATAAATTTCACTGACGTTTCTGGTTACAACATGAAAAAAGGGTAAACAAGTTAAGCGTTTTAAATTGTTTTCCAAGGTCTTATACTTTAGAGTAGTTTTGATTTATTCCTTAATTCACACTGTGATCTTGTGGCTTAGTAACGTCGGACTGATGGTGTGTAAATACAACTTAAAATACAGTAAATGTCGTACATAGGTAGTAGCACAACCTCCATAGAGCAAGTGTCCCTTCTAATATAACTTTAGGAAAATCAGATGTGCCTTATATGTCACCATCTGCCCTCTCTTCTATTTCTGACCTGCCTGTTACTGCCGTTCTCTTGTCTGGATTTTTCTCCAGTCACCTCTGAGTCACTGAAGAAATGCTTTTCCACTAGCTGAAGGGTCCAGGTGTGGTCGCCCGGTGATCCGGCCGCTCCAAGCACCTCCACGCTCCGGTCAGCAGGCTCTGTGTGGGCAAGCTGGGGGAGGAAGATGGGGTTAAAGGTGACTGTAGTGTGGCTGTGTTTCTGGGTACCCCAAGAGGATGTGTCCGGGTGTGTGTGTGCGTGTGTGAGTGTTGGCTGACACAGATGGCTCTGCAGCGAGGATGTGATAAACACCCTGGGCAGGGGGATCTCCGTCCAGAAGTGGGCTCCATGTTTTAGCGGTGAAGTCATTGGGGAAAAAAGCCTGGTCGAACTGGAGGAGGAACAAACACACGCTCACTCAAACACGCAGATATTACCTGCAAACATTTTTCACTCGAGTCACAATTTTCCTCCCTCGTTAGCCGAATGACCCGCTCCTCAGTTTTCCATCATCTGATCAGATTTGCAGGTTTACTCCCCATAGCCGACTCGTAAAGAGACACTCAGAGCATTTCGTTTTGTGCACAGAGACGGTGAGGAGGTCAGAGTTTCTGTACCACCGCCTCACCACCCTGTGTGTGTGTGTGTGGGTGATCTTGCAGCGTTACTGCTGTTATGTTAGGTGTGAACTATGGCCCTGTGGAGCATTGGGTAACAGTAATGATTGCCTAACCCTGTTGTTGTGATGATGTCGTAACCCGTCGGACCTGGCCGGCGTTTGGCTGTCATGGGAGCCGTTGTTCTCCATCTTCCTCTGCCCGGGACGTCAGGGTATGCATGACGGGGTGTGTGTGTGTGTGTGTGTGTGTGTGTGTGTGGGCGTGCGTGAGCCCGCGTGTGTCGTCCTGTGACTGTGCCTGTGTGTGTGTTGGGTTTTCATGAACACGAGGAACAAGGAACTGGGAATCCTAAAGGTACCACACAGACATGTCAAAGGTCACGTCTGACTCGAAGCCTTTGGAATTTAGTGTTCACAGAACGAACACAGGACATCCAGACATGCCCCATTCTACATGAACAGAAGCAGGAAATGATAGTTCATTACAAAAAGAAGAAGAAAAAAACGAAACGAGATGGCTGAAATGCTGCTCACAAATTAACCCTTCAGAACAATAATCAGGAAGCAGACAGCTGGGGGATTTTCCCTCCTTCCTTTACTTACTTAGCATGAGATTTTTTTCCCTCCACATCCTTCCACATTATTGAACACGTATTTCAGAAAATGTCAACAAAGATTACATTTTTTAATTTGTAAATGTGCTCCACAGAACTCAAACTACCACAAGTTTTTATCAAAAACCTGGAGAAACGTATGTGAATGTGTTTGTTGCTTGATTTCCTCCATGCGCCTCATAATTTTATCCAGTTGATTACTTCTTTTCCTTTTTATTTTTCAATTATTTTTTTTGCGCTTTAACAGCTATGCAAATCATGTGTGTGGGTGTATGTGCACAAGGATTTAAACGCAGTGCAGTATTTTTACTTCTGTAAAACAGAACTGTCATATTTCACAGAATACACTGATTCCATCTGACAAACAATTTAATAATTGTTGCGTTGGGATGTGCTGCAGAGACGTACTGTGTGAATGCACAGGGAGGCTGAGAGGGAAAGCAGAAAAAAGGATTGTGTTGGTGGCATTATAGGAAGGTGGCAGGGCTTTGGTTTCTTCTGGATCTCAGGATGAGACCAGTTCATATTCAGAAAGTGTTGATCAAACTGAGCAGGGTTCATCTGACTGTACTCTCAAATGAGACCGTATTACCTTGTTTAGAGGAAAGCAAAGAAAGAAAATAGGGTGTGGATGGATCGTAAGTGGTGTACGTAAAATTGCTTTGGTTAAATACATTAAAATCTAATTTGACACTTCAAAAAAAAATCTATGTTTGAATCTATGTATGAAAAGAAACAACAGCAAAGACATTAAGTTTGCGTATCTGATTTATTTCATTATGTCACCTTTCAGTTTGCAAAGACATGTATTCAAAATCCTCTGGTGAAATAATTTTATGTACAAAATCAACTTCTGGCAGAAAAAAACAAATTACTTTTTACAATAAATGCTATTTTTTTATTTTTAGCAGCAACTCTTCAAACATTTGGCTTTTTACAAAAATTCATTATAAAACAATATAGACAATGTGATTTTATGACATGTATGAAAATTTTAAAATCTAAAATAGACTTTACACACACACACACACACGCAGATATATATATATATATTTCTTCTTTTTTTTCCTGGGTAGTTAAAATAATTTAACTTGTTAAATGTTTCAGAGGATCCACATGTGGGAAGTGTTACAGTTTTTCAATAAAACATTTACAGCCTCTTAAAATTTTCCTTGCTGTTATTATTTCTGCTTTTCCTCATTCCTTATCTGCAGCTTTCTGAAGAGAGTAACACACACACACACACACACACACACTCCAAATTATTTTAGTTTATTATTATTTTGTTGTTTTTGATTGATTAAAAAAGTCAATAATTTTTATATTGACTCAAAGAATTATCATGTACACCAAACACCAACATGCATCATTTATTTGTGGTGTTATTAATATATTTGACAAAATAGTCGCCTCAGTTTGTCAGTGACGGACCCAAAAGTGGGGCACACCTTTGTGTGCACATGCTGAACAATTTTGTCCCACCTTATTAAATACACTTAAAGTTACGAGCGTGATCTTTATTTTCAGTTGGACAACTTTGAATTTCACAGCATTTACAGCAAGTACTAAATTAAAAGAATATTGAAAGCATCACATTTTACTCGACACAGAATTGAAACATAGTTTCAGTTCTGAATTTATAGTTTTTCAGAAATTTCCAGTATGAATTTCCTTATTCCTCTTTTTACCTAAGCAGAGTTTCCTCTATTCAAATCAATTGATAAGTTGTACTGATTTGGTTTTTGCTTGACATACAAGACATTTTGTTGCTGTTTTAAGTTTTTAAATAAACATGACTCTACTCTTCTGCCTTAAAAAGATCTCCTGAAAATAATTATTGTTACATTTACTGAACAAGAAAACAAAGACTGTGTTTACAGTTTTTGCTCTGTACTTTCTCAGTGTCTTTTTTTTTTTTTTATCCATTTCCAGGTTACAAAAAGAAACAGTGTTTTAATCCCATCTAACAGAAAAATAGCTTCGTCTTGGACCATTAAGATCTCTTTGTCACAGAAAGATGTTCAGCACATGTACTCACAGATAAACTCTCAACACACCTACAGCAGGAATTCCTGAATCCAGCATTATCCACGAACCCTGTCAGGAAAAAAGAAGTATATATTCCCAAAAATAGAAAAATGACCAGACATATAAAGCAGAGACCCGTGGACTGTGTGGTTGTGTTTTCTGCAGCAGACTGTAAGCTTTGAGCTTCTTTGTTGGTGGATTTGCTCGGCTCGTGACTCAGTGTTGCTCATCGTGTAGGAGATGATTCGCCCGCCATTTCTGAAAACTCTTCTTCTCTTTGTTCTTACCTCTGTACTGTTACACGCCGAATGAATGTATGTCTTCTAAAACTTTCTATTTAGTCACACTGATATTGGGGTTTTCTTCAGATCCAAATTCTTTATTTTAAGTTATGTGTGTACGTGTTGGGAATTTGCTCAAATTGGGGGGATGGGAATTTGAAGGCTAGCTTTTCCCTCCAAAAGAAAACAAACATTTTTTTTTTTTTTTTTTTGCCATGAGGTTCGTAACATAAAATACACCAGAGTCCAATCCAAAGAGTTCTGTTTCATGTTCCCCTACAAGTCGGATGTGAACTACCTGTAATAAAGTTAATCATTAAGGGAACTCCTCGTCGTAAACACAATCCTTTAACACAAAGTGTTTCTTTTCTCACCATAAGATAGGTGTGTGTACACGTTTAAGTGTGTGTGTGGGATGGGGAGGAACGGAAATGACTTGCCTCCTTGAGAGAAAGTTATCAGCTATAAACCCAACCGTATGTGACACGGCTGCCCACGCAAAGAGCTGCCCTAAAATCTTTGATGTGCCTCGGAGCTTTGATGGTGGCTGCCCCAGGCGAACAACAAAAAAAAAAAAAAAAGATGCATACGTGGAAAAGGAGGAATGCGTTGATCTGAAACCTCGGAGGGGGGGGGGAGTGTTGCATCTATAAAAGAAAATTAGTGGAGGTCTTTAGTGTGTATTTGTTTAGAGATTAATCACTAACTCCAACTCAGGGATGGGCCACTGATTCGCTATTCTAGGCCATTCTCTGCAGTCTCCCACATCTTTTTTTTTTTTTTTTTTCCTTAAGCGTGTGTAAGAGGGCAAGGGAAGGGTTGGTGGGGTTGAGGGAGGTAGAATGCTTGTAGTCGATGACTGCATTTTGTAAAGGGTTTCCTAATATGGGCTGTCTTACAGCAGCGGCCCTCCCCCAGTGGGCCTGCCCCCCCGGGTTTCAGCCAGTGGCGGCGCGGCTCGGGTACGACTCACTTCCTCATTAATTGGCTGAAACCAGTTCTTACAGGAACCGCCTATGATAAATGTGAGAGTTCTGAGAAGTCATTCATTTCTCCTCGCTGCAGCGGCAGAGGAGGCACTGCAGGGGAGGTGAACGAGTTCACCGATGTGAGCGAGTGAGAGAGAGCGTAGAGCGGGAGAGGAAGCCGAGTGTGTGTGTGTGTGTAGAGGCGAGCTGAGCAGGAAAATGTGACTGACTACTGGTGCCGCAGCTGCCGCATGAGGACCGTGAGGCCAACTTTTATTTTTACCCCCTTTTTTTTGTCAGGTTTCTGGTTTGTTTTTGAGTGTTTTTGCCTGCTGAAGTTTTGTTCTTATTTTTTATTTTTTTTTGTAAATCTGAGTGAGTGTTTTTTGGTGTGCGTGCGGGTGTGTGTGTGGGGATGATGAGCGGTGACGGGGGTTGCACTCGTTGCTCTCTCCCCGTCTTTCTCTCTCCTCGGAGAGAGGAAGCGGGGCCGGCTCTGTACAGTACCGGAGACAGGACGGCATGCCTCCCTTTGTTGCTGCCCTTGGGCTGGTGAGTAACAATGATGTGACGTGATTTGTGCCCCCCCCTCCCACCCACCGCCTCCCCTCCATCACCCCACCACCATCATCCTCCCCTTCTCTGTCTCTTTGCCCCCCCACCCCTCTCCACCTCTTCCCTCTCTTTCTGTTTCTCCTCTACCTCCACCCAACCCTCTCATCCTCCTCTTGTCGGTGGAAACAGCGCTGTTCCTCTACTGGGTGCGGCAATGCAGAAGCCCTTCAGGGAGTACTTGGAGGCCCAGAAGGCCAAGCTGCACCATGTCACCGGAGAGGGGACCCCAGCTGTAAGTATAGGGGCCTCGGGCCCCCACGCTAATCTTACTTTCTACTCATCCACACATGCATTCAGAGAAAAGAAAGCTCAACCCCTTTGCTTTTTATATTTACATAACTGCCCTATTTTTATCCTTGAACACACCTTGTTTTATTTTGTTAGTTATTAGATGTATCATTATTTAAAAATAATAAATAGAAAACAGACCCGGGGAAGTAACTTCTTTAGATTTTGTTGCTTTCTGTTGAACCTGTTAGTGATCCAGTAAATTACAGAGGCTTGTTCGGGTCCCAGAATGACAGAGTGGGTATCGCGCTGCCTCGGGCGGGCGGGTGGGGGGGACGGACGGAAGGAGGAGAGGGGTGGTGGTGTGGTGGGGTTAGGGGGTAGTGGGGTTCTGCTTCACCCGAACTGTACTACTGTAGCACGGGCCGTGCTGACTCATGCTCCGTCTTACCAATAGGGAAGAGTGTGTGCGAGTGTAGTCACTCCCCTATGTGTCACACACACACTTGCACTCGGTGCCCCGCCTGAACCCAGCACTAACTGTAGACCAAGCCACCCACCCCCCCACAACACCCCCACCCTTGTGACAATCCATCAAACTCTCCCCTCCCTCCACCTTGTCTAGAACAAAAAGAGCCAGTTGTAGCTGAAGCCTATTTCTTTTTTTAAAGCTGTTTTCCCTCTTTTCGGTCCCCACCCCCTCCCCCCTTTCGCTTGTATACTTAGTGATTCATTGAAAACGATTTTTTTTTCTTTCTTTTTTTTTTAAGTGCTTACGAGGAAGGAGAAGGAATACAGAGGGTAGACTTTGAGTTGCACAAGGACAGATTAAGGCATTTTCTAGAACAATGTTCCTTTTTTCTTGTAACCCGAGCCTCCAGCAGTTACGGGGGAGAGAAGCGAGGCAATTTAACTCGGTGGAGGCAGGCTGCAGGCTGGGGTCACCGGGGGCGTTACAGGAGGGAGGACGGACGGCGGGGGCTGCCGCGTGTTTTATTACCCCTGATCTCTATCTGTCCTGCACATGGAGCTGGATCCCCACCTAGCCTACAGCATCAGGAGCGGAGGGGAAGAGCGGAGTGGAGGGGGTTGCTGCTGCTGCTGCGTGTGGTGGTGTTGGTGGGGGGGAGAAGGGGCTGGCCCTCCTTTTTACTGACCGAGCTCTTCTCCTCTCTCTCTCTTTCTCTGTGGCTCCTGGCAGGAGGAGAACTGGCTCTCGTGGCTCTTCGAGAAGGTTGTGGTCATCATGGTATGCTTCTTTGTCTTCTCCATTGTCAACTCCATGGCGCAGAGCTACGCCAAACGCAAGCGGCCCGACAAGTCCTCGGACAGCAAGACGGAGTGAGGACCAGTCGGGGGCTAACGGGGGGGGGGGGGGAGATTGCGTCGGACCACCAACCTCCAAACCCTCCTTCCTTCATATCTACTCTCCCTTTTGGCTGATACCCGGTCATTATCCCAGGCAACAATCATAAAAAAAAAAAGTCCGACCCATCTGGTTTCTCTCTTGCTTCTGTAACAACATGTTTATCTTGAACTTGGGCTTCCATTCGCTAGTTTATGAAGGCTTTGCAATTTGGTAGCTATTTCGTGATTTATGTGTCTTTTCCCCCCAAGGTAGGTGCTTGCTTGGGATTTTGCGTGACTCTATGTAGGCATCCATGCTTTTAACTATTCCTAAGTCTTCCCAAGTTTATCCCAACAGTAGAATTGTTTTAAACACTGACTGTGTTTGCTGTTTAGTTGTTACAATCTTCTTTTAGCTTTGTAAGTTGTTCTGCTCTGGCTTATCAGATAAGAAACGTAGTGAATGAGGTTTTCTTTAGAACTGCATCATTTCCACTTCTTGTCTTGCAGCTGTGGGGATGTCAGTGAATATTTTAGGCTACACATGGTGAGATAGGTGACTTCTTCTTTTTGTGTGGGTTGTAGTGCTTCTGGATAAGTAATGATAAATCAGTCTTGAATCACCCCCTGCTGGTCCCTTTGTCTGCCCTCATTGTTCTGCTTCCAGGAAGAGAGCGCATGAGTCAGCCCGGGGGGCTGCTTTACCAGATGCAGCCATGTATATATATATTCAATCAGATCTACAACTGAGTGCGCGTGTCTGTGCGTCACACGCAGATAGCGGTTTGCGTTAACGCGAGCCGCCCTCGTCTTTTTGTGGATTAAAGCCGCTCGTGAGCGCATGCAGGCTGCTACCTGACCTGCTAGCTTAGAGCCATTCTGAGAAATCTTCTTCTTCTTTTTTCTTTTTTTTTTTTTTTGTCTCCTCTTGTCCTTTGGAGCTTTTTGTTCGAAAAGGAGGACACCGGGTTTTTCTTTCTTTGTCGGATAACGTCAGCTGGCTCGACAATTACCCCACTGCCTTTTTCCTGTTTCTTTTTTCATTATTTTAATCGGCAATGAAATGTGCCGTTTTCCTCTCCCTCTCTCTCTCTGTGCTACACTGGACTGAGAGCAGCGGGGACGCTAGCGCAGGCACAAGCAGCGGGAGGGAGGGAGGGAGGGAGGGAGGAGAAGAGAGAGAGGGAAAAAAAGCCCTCTAGCTCACAGTGAAAAGCGTCTGTGCCGTTACCTCAGCTGAACCCTCGAATGAACTCGTTGCACTCCCCTCAGTCACGGAGCCAGGAGACGAATCACTCGAGTAGATTCAAAACAGAGGGGTACTGTTGGGTGAGCTGAACCCTGTGCTCCGCACCGGCTCTAGTCGAGAACATTCACATGTCCTCCTTTTTCTTTTTTCTTTTTTCTTTTTTTTTCTTTCCTCCCAACACGGTAAGTCGGATTAGGATTCTCTCTCTTTCTCTCTCTCTCTCTCTCTTTCTTTTTAAAATTCATTGTTCTGTGTGTGTGTGTCCATGCATACGTCTTCAGGCATGTCCGTCACTCTCTCGGCCTGTCAGATAGCTTATCAGACTGGTGTTGGCTGTTAAGATTGCAAGGCGACAACAGTCTGTAGGCTGTCTGACATTTCGGGCTCTTTCATCTGACCAGCATCCTGTCGTGTCCTCCTCCTCCTCCTCCCTCCTCGTCCTCGTTGGTATATCATTGTTTCAGTTAGCATCAGTTCCCATTCAGAGGTGTGTGCCCCGCGTTGTCACTTCCCCTTTCTCCCGACCGCTTGCGAAACGTCGGAGATGTGGCTCTATTGTTTATTTCCTCCACGCTGACGTCCGTGAGGGTTTTTATGTGGCTTTATGTGAGGAACTGTGTTTGAGGATGCAGATGCTTGTGTGTTTGCGGGCGGGGGTGTGCGTGTGTGAGCTGACGCTGTCTGTTTTTTTTTTTGTTTTGTTTTGTTTTTTTTTAATTTCCAGAGAATCCAGACAGTACACACCTCATTGCAAAACATCACATTGTGACACTCAGCCTTAGGTATAGTACACGCAGTGCTCAACCGGCCTCCTCCTTCCCCCTTTTTTTTTTTTTTTTTAACACTTCCCTCTTCTGTTGCAATGAAAACTTTCTTCTGTTGCTCAATACTCATTTTTGTACGAGCTAGCACTTTATTGGAACAACCCTGTTGATTTTTTTATATATTTTTTTTATTATTTTTTAACCCACAAGTAAGTAAATATACAAATCTGAAATTAGTCTGACCTCTTTTTTTTTTTTTTTTTTTTTTTTTTTTTCCCACCCCCCATTTTTGAGCAAACAAATTGAACTTTCTTTAGGTTGTAAAAGTAAAATCACTGAGTTAAGCTGGAATGCCTTGCTGTCATAAGGAATGTTTTGCTTGGCCTGTTTCAGGATGTCCTGTTCCAAGAGGGAGCCCCTTTTGGCACAACTAACCTGAATGTGTTTGTATAGAAACTCAGTACATATGTTCCAGGGTGAGTTCCTGTTTATGATGAATGTCTGTTAAAAAAAAAAATATATATAATAATTTAAACTTGTGTGTATCATGTTTTTCTGTGGTTTTTATCTTCAATAAAGCTGAAATTAAAAAAAGAAAAGAAAAGAAGAGTGGTGTTGTGTTTCTTATGTGATGAGTCTTGACAACACTGCCGGGTCCACGCTGACCCTGGAGCCTCTGAAGAATCTCACATGTCAGCCAAGAAAGAGGGATAGGGAGGATAGTGAGTCCCTCACAACTCCAGTTTCCACATCTAGTGTTTCACATCCAAACGGTTATCACGTTACTGATTTGCGCCTGCTGCGCTGACATCATCTCCATTTCGGAATCCAAGCCAGAGCTTGGCTGTTAGTTCTGAATTATGGCAGCACTGCATTTATTTCAGATTTTTAAGAAAAGGGAAATATGTAAAATTTTTGCACTATTTTCTGTTAATATGTAGCAAGAAAAAAATCTGATTTAATCAAATATTTTTGAAATATTTCTTATCTGACAATGGGGTAAATTAGGAAATTAATCGAAACTTCTTGCACAAAATACTATTTTAAAAATAATGATAAAGACCTAGATCAAATCTGTGCCAATATATGTACACATTTCTAAACACCCATAAAACAATTAGAGAAGTTCTACGTGTAAAACTGGAAGCCTCTTCTCAGGTATTTCCATTTGCATGAGGGGAACTTCCTTATCTTGATGGGACATGCTGCAGCTACGCCTGACTTCAGACTTGTTTAGGAACCGCGCAGCATCATCCTGTATCCTGCAGTCCAATGTGAGGAACCTGTTCTGGGGTCGATCTGTGAGGTTCTCAGATCAACCACACCCAGAGCACCGGGAAGATGGACCCGTTCCCACCTTCCCATCCTCGCCCTGCCTCTGGGGGCTCCGGTTGGAGCTCCCCCTCCCTCCAGCGTTCAGATCGTACCTGTTCAAAAAGGCAGCTGTACTGAGATTGTAATAATGTAATAATGACCCCACCTCCAGAATCACGGTCTCCCACTGTCGGCCACCTCCTCCTCCCGCTCCTCCTCCCTGTCAGCAGGCTAACCACCGGGGGATGCTGAAATATCACTGACTTCATCCACCGCCCACCCACGAGCCCACTCTCCATTTGGTTATCCACTTAGTTCCTTTCACACTCTGTCTCATTAAATTATGCTGACCGGGTGGATTTCTGTCTTCTTTTTTTTATATATAAAAAATCACATTAAGCTTCTTTGTTTTTGTGAGTAGCAGTGAGATGCTTTTCCACTGAACAGCCCCAGTTCATGGAGAGAAAAAAATTCAAACATAGAAAACAAAAAAGTTTTGGTTTTCATTTCAAACTGAATGGTTAAAATTTGGTGATCTGATCTGGTTATGATCTAATGTGCAGCTGAAATGTGTGGAAGGTTTTTAACTTTTGGAGTATCAATTTTATAAGTGTACACACTTTATTTCTTTATGCATATATTCCAACCAGCACAGTCTGATTTTTAGGGCTGTCAATTAGAGTAAAGCGTTTAAAAGAGCAGCAAGAGAAGGAGAAAGTTCATACTATTATATCAATCATGATGGGCGAGGATTGTCCTAAACTCCAACATCTCTCTGCCTGACTTCCTATACAGACAAATACATTTAAAGAGGAGCAGCAAAAGCAAATCAGGTGGATTAGCAGTGCTTACCAACAACAGATGGTTTCATCCAGGACACTTTGGAATCTTGTCTTTGCGGCCCGGAAATCGAGTTTCTAACACTCGTTGAGTCAGAGGCTTCCTTAGATTCGATGTAACATTAGCTGCTACTTGAAATCCTTTGAGCCCACAGCATCACAACTTTTTCCGAGATACTTAGATGTTAAGAGTTATGACCATATTTCATTACCCTTTGGGATAAATAAAGAATGTTAACATTAATTAACAACAGAAATGAGAACTGACACCATTTGAAAAGAAAAAATGTTGTATTTTTACAGTGAAGACAAACCTGTAGACATTTTGTCATGTTTCAGTCACATAACTCCATGTGTTTTTGATTGAATTTGATGCGATGGACCAACACAAAACATAACACAATTGTAAAGTGGAGAAGAAGGAAAAAAAAAAGAATAACGGTGGAATCCTGGGAGGCTAATGATTGAGACTGAAGCGTAGGTTCTGCTTCTTTCAGAGCAATGACCCCAAACCTTCAGCCATAGAATGATGCAATGGTTTAGATCGAGACACGTTCATGCGTCAGAACGCAGCCCAGTCCAGACCCGAATGAAAGCTGGTGTCACCAGATGTTCTCTATTCACCCGACTGAGATTGAGGTATTTACTGAAGAAGAATGAGCAAACATTTTCGTCTCCAGGTCCCAAAAGCTGGTGGAGACACCAACGACTTGCAGCTGTAATAGCATTAAAAGGCGGCATTTAGTCAGGGTAGCTGAAAACCAACGCACGCCGGACTGTTTTGATTTTTATTTTGTAGAAAAACCAAAAACGAAACCTTTTTTTTTTTTTTTTTTTTTTTTTGTCTCGCTCTGGAATAATTTATATGTTGGTACTGAAAACAAACACAACGCAAAGACCTTTTTTTTTATTATTATTTTTGGCTGTTACTTAAGCAAAATGTGACCAAATTTAAACAGCACGAGTGTGAAATGCACTGTATTTGTATTTGAGGAACATTTCACGCGTTTGTGTTTAAACGGGGGCATTGGGTTTATTAAAAAAAATCTGTAAAAAAACCACCCAGCTTAAACCATGAGGCGTCTCATCGCTGGGATTAAGAACTGCCTGACTTATCTGTTCCCCTGTGTTAAACACATGCCTGTAAGCACTCGTTCATCATAACTGTGGTTAGCGCAGAGACCCGACTCCAAAGGCCTTTGCTTCCTTTCTTGTGGCTTTGGCATGGCAAGATCAAACAGGCTTATCAGCAGCTTCATACCCATCGTGATTCACTTCATCTGGGAGAGGAGAGCTTCTTTTAATCAGATCACAAGGTCTCCTCACAATGATAGATTGACTACCGAACATATCAGCAGCCACTTTGGCCCCTTGTTGAAGATTTACAATTATCTAAACGCAGCCATTCAAAGCATAACTGGGATATGACGATGCGTGTGTTGGATCTAGTTGGACACATGAAAACACATCCGTCAGTGTTGAGCAGAAATAACCCATGATGTGTGGGTATTTTAACAGCATAGTTTGGCAGAACCCTCTGCTCTTCCTGTCCACACGAAACCAGTATGGCAGACGCTTTAATGCCTGGTGCCAAGAGGCGCTGCTGGGGTATTTTATGCAGGTCTTTCAAAACTTGAGAACAACTGCAGTTGCAGCTGACGTTCGGAAAAACCATGGAACCACAGGACAGATTTAAAGAAACATGACAGTAATAATTACTGCAGTAGATAAAAATAGGCAAAATGGCTGTTTTCTTTGACGGGAAATAAATGAGGCGACGATAAACCATTTCAACTTCCCCCCCGCCTCTACTTATAGCAGGAGGTTTATCCCATACAACTCAATAGACAAATGAATCAATCTGTCAGAGAAAAGGAAGAATTAAAAAGATGTATTGACCCGGTTGTATGCCAGGGCACGCCCTGAAGCCAACACTTTGTTTGAAGCACCTTTTGGTTCAGTTGTGTTTAGCTGGAATCCACATCCCATTTATATACGCCTCATCTGCCTCGCAAACATTCCTCATCAGATTCTCATGACCTTTCTTGTCCACAACCCCGACTTCATGTGAAACCACAGATTTTCTGTTAAACTTAGTTTTTGATTAAGCCATCACTGATTCACTTGTACTATGAGCTCCTTCTCAGTCTTTGAATCTTCTCTACAACCCATGGCTTTAACTAAAATGTGGGTAAATCCTTCAAGGCCAGTTTATGTCAGTTTAATCAGATTTACTGCAACTGATTTTGAATTCAAGAAGGCTGAATGCTGGAACCGAGTCAGAAAGTATTTGTTTTACTTACTCACTTATTGACTTTTTTTTTGGTAAAATTCTTTACATTTGCTCTCATAACAGAGTTCAACCAATCACGTTTATTTGTAAAGCGCATTTCAATAACGCAATTTAAAGTGTTTTGCACCACATCATACAGTCAACAATTGTGTAAACCAGTAACAGACATGACATTTTATCCAGAGCCATGACTAAAATGATCAATAAGCATTAAATATGTTGATCGATGTTACATTTATTGTGGTTCAATAGAAACTCTAAACAGGCAAGTTTTAAGCCTTGATTTAAAGGAGCTCAGTGTTTCAGCTGTTTTGCAGTTTTGAGGTGCATAGAAGCTGAATGCTGCTTCTCCATGTTTGGTTCTGGTTCTGGTGATGCAGATCAGAACCAGAACCAGAAGACCTGAGAAGTACAACCTTCAGTTTTTGTTTTTTTTTTGTTTTTTTTACATCGCAAAAAAACCCTTTTATTTCAACTAGGGTGTGTGCACCTACAGAACCCTCCTCAGGTTCTGCGTTGCATTAAAACTGATGGATAAAACTCATTAAAAAGAAGCTTCTTAGCTTGTAAGCCGACATGTCACAACAAGGCTGAGAGGAGTGGTGAAAAAATTTGCGTAAATCTTTGTCATTTACTTCTCTGTGTTTTTTTTTTTTTTTTTTTCACTGCCAGCTTACCTTTTATGTGTTGATGTCATTCGGGTGTGTCAAACACTCAGAGGGAACGTGACTGGTGCTCGGCAAGCTCAACAAGGTACAGCACGCCTGGGAGTAGGGTGGGTGTAAAATTGTAGATATTTGCCTAGGAATAACACGGCTCTTGACGTGAGAAGCTCTGAGTAAGCCCATGGAATGCGTGCTATCTGACAGTAGTGATCCACCTCTGCAGCAGCTTCTCCTCAGGTTTTGCTTACGCACAGCTTTGCACATCATCTTGGGGTTCTGTGTCATGACATGATGCCATCTTCAAAATATTACTCAGGAATGCAGCACACTACCTTCCAAGCATACCAGCCCCAGCAGTGTGTGTTCTTTCTCGGCTTTCCTACGCAAATTAGGCAACGCCAGAATGAAGTGGAAAAACCGCCGGTAGCTGCATAGCGAATGTATGAGAAGCACCTTGATTTATGGCGGGTTTGGGAAACATTATATTAATTTTCAACATTAAGGCAAGCGTCAATCGGCAAATAAAGGTCAAAAAGCAAAACAGGAAGTCTGATTTTAAGGGGCACTATTATGTAAAATATTTTTTTTGAGCTACACATCATGTTATAATGCCATTCCCTCATCAAAAACATACCTGTTTGAGAAATCCTTTAATCTCCCGTGGCAACCATTCAGCTGTGCAAAACGATTGTGGGGACCGAGCACCACCTTGGAGGACAAAGCTCCTCCTCAGCACTGCAGTTTCCAAGCTTCCGCCTCACAGAGCACCACTCCCGCATGACTTCCCCCTCTCAGCTCCTTCAAACTAGCCAGCTGCAATTAGCAAATGCCTGGTGGAACTGCACATCTGCTGAGCTCATTATACGAGCTGCTTATCAGTGCAATGGTGGTAGAAATATTGTTAAAGTGTTAATAAAGGCATAATGTCATCAGGATGTTGTGATAACTTCAAGAAGGCGGAGTTTCAGAAAGAGCAGCAGTTTTTAAAGAGACAGAGGCATAATTTCAAATTTAAATGTGTTAAATTATGAAGTTAAATATTGCATTTTTATAACAACTGAAGGTAACAAGGTGCCTGGAAAATTACATATTACTGCCCCTTAAAACTTAAATAGTTATTTCTCGTGACAATCCAATTAGTAGCAATTTTAAAGTTTCGTACAAACGTTTTTTGGACGGTTATGAGTTTGTAAGCCCCTTCACCAAGTCATACCTCCATTTTATACCAAAGCATTCCAATTTTATTTCCTCCATCTTCTATTTCACACTCTTAAGCAATACTATTTCATGTCCATGTTACCTTACTTGTCTTTTCCGTTTTAAAAAATATTATTCTACACCCTATTTTAATTGGTTGTGGGTTCCCATTTATCGTTTGGGCTATTTGACTCTGAAATAGGACCCATTATGGTCCCTGATTGAACCATAATAACTGTGACCGACCTCAAACGGGTAGATATTTAACAGAGTCATAAAGCTACATTTTCTTGCAGTAGCAGGATAGAATATTACTTAAAGGTGAGCACAACACGTCCCCTCTCTATCAAATGAACGGATAGTCAAAGTAAAACTAAATGTGAAAAGATTAAACGACCACCCTCTTTTTCGGAAGGGAAAAGCAAATGATAAAACTCCAACCTTGCATATCTAACCAATCTTCTACTATTCCATTTAGTGCTTGGATGTGAACGTGGAGGAGACGTTTTCTTTTCCGTTTAAATGTAAAACTAAACTGGACATTTTTCTCTGAATAAGTTTAAATCTTTTTCAACAAATGTAAGACACATGGTGATATGTCTTTGCTGATTTTAACAAATATTTTGTCTGTGTTTTCAACGTGATGTTAAAGCATGTAAAAAAAAAAGGTCATGGGTTAAGTATTTTGTTATTTTGAACCTTACAGTAAAATGTAATAAATACAAATTCAAAAGTTAGTGTTTGATGGCTTTAGACCAATTCAATTTTGTTTGCTCTCATTTTGCTCTCCAACACTGCCATTTCATCTCATGCCAACACTTTCTCCACATGTACCAATCCATTGCCAAAATGTTAAAAACTCAATCTGAATTTATTAAAGTATATATTTTACATTACTGCCATTAAGGAACCTGAAAGATTGACCCACGTTTAAACCAAAAACAAATCTGTGCAACTGGATGCTGGTAGGTGACACAAGTGTATCTCAATAAATTAGAATATAATTGAAAAGGTCATATTAGTCTCCTGGGTACAGTCTATTCTGGGGTTCTGGACAGGAGGGTCCACCGGATAGTCAAGTCTCAGATTCAAAAGGAACAGTGTGCTTTTCCACCTAGCCGTGTGGCACATTACCAGCTCTACACCTTCAGCAGGGTCTTGGACAGTTTTGGAGACGGGGGACAGGTGCTCAAGTATAAAAAAGGGGCTCCTTATGTGGCAGTTGGAACAGCTGGCTGATTTAGTAGGGTGAGATTTATTACAGGCCACACACTACACTCTAATATATATATATATATATATATATATATATATATTTACATGTATTTCAAAAGGGCACTTTTTGTCTATAGGAAAAAGAACAAGTGCTCTAGCACCACCTAGTGTTCTCTTTGTACACGTCCACAGTCTTAGATGATTCATGGAAGTTCATGGGAGTTCATTCAACCAGTTTACATGAGTTTGATATGCCTTGTGGTGGTTACTTAAGGAGTATGGGTTCCCAGGTCCCTTGATACGGGTCTTATGTCCCTGTACGATCGATGTCAAAACTTGGGTCAGTTCTCTTTTGGTGGACTGAGGATAGGGTCTCTGCTTTTTGCAGATGATGCGGTTCTGTTAGCTACGTCAGTCCATAATCTACAGCTTTCACTGGAGTATGAAGCAGCACCTTAAATCTGAAACAAACAGCTGCTCTTTCCCTTATCTATGGTCGCGAGATTTGGGTAATGACTGAAAGAACGAAATCATGGATACATGGAGTCAAAATGAGTTTTCTTCTCTTTGTGTATGGGTTCTTCCTTAGGTGAGAAGTTCGGTCAACTCAGAGACTCAGGCTAGAGCCTCTGCTCCTCCACATTGAGAGGACTCAGTTGAGGTGGTTCGGCCATTTGGACACTTCCCTACTCCTCCCAAGGGAATGTGTTCCAGGCACATTCCTCTGGGAGGAGATTCAGAGGAAGACCCCGGAGCTGGAGGAATCATGTTTCTCACATTGGTTTGGTAACACCTAGGGATTCCCTCGGAGGAGCTGCCCTAAGTGGCTGGTGAGAGGAAAGCCTGGCATACTTCATCTGAACAGTCAACAGTCGGTCACCTTGTTGCAAGATGTTCATATTTGCACACACACAGCGCAGACCACCTGGGGACACCCCTTCTGCTTCAGTATACATCACTCCCTAATCCTGTAGGCATAACAAAATGGTCAAGGACAGAACCCCACATCTTTCTACATAGACAATGACTTCGCAGTTTCCATCCAGAAGTTTTTAGTTATTGGCAATCTTTGTAAGAATTTTGTGAAGAATCGTACAAATGTATGTAATTCCTCAACGCGTCTAGGAACAATTATTTCCGTGGGCTGCAGATACAAAAACCGGATAGAGGCAGCAGACAACACTGAAGTTTGAGCACATTTTCAGATAAAACACACCCACAGACGCCTGTCTTATCAGACAACACATAGCACAGAGCTCTGTGTGAAATGACCTGGGCCTGGAGTCGAGAAGTGGAGGAGGACTCCTCCTTCAGAACAAGATGACGCAATCTTCATCACACCACTACGTCAATGAGAGACGATTTCTGCGCTTCAGATGAAGTATGGGAGAGTCTTTAGGCTGTGCCCTCTATAAATGGATGAAAAGGTCCATTATTTTAAAATCTATTATATTATATTATCAGTTTATTGCTGTTCATTTTTTTGATTATGGGTTGCAGCTCCTAAAATGTTTGTACTCTTACTTAAAACCAATCACTGACACCTTCAAGGAAATCATCAAAAACTGTAATTTCTCAGTTAGAGACTATTTCATAAACACTACCTGGGCTAAGGAGGAAAAGACTTTCAAGGTCTGGTCATAACTTGGGGTGTCATGTCATATGCTGGTGTTGTTCCAGTGGGTTTTTAGCAACTCCACAGTCAGAGGAGAACCAGAAAAAGTTATACAGATGCTGATCTTCATTTTCCAGCAGGATTTGGTACCGCCCCACCCTGCCAGAAATGCATGTACCTTCTTCAGTAACTATTATACACCTGCTAATATTATCAAAACAAACAAAAAAAATCTCTTTTTTTTTTTTTTTTTCAAATTTGCTTTACTAGTCTAATCAAAGAAACAGAGGTTGAGGAGGTGCTGTCCCTGACTAGATGCCGTCCTGGGCAGTTGCCCTTGTCCCCCCATCTCAGAAACTGCCACCGATCATTAGCTGTAAACTATATTCATCAAAAGTAACATAAATCAACACTTGAAATATATCACTCTCTGATAAATCTACATAATGTGTGAGTTGAAGGGAACTGAATTACCAAAGTAAAACTAGTTGAACTAAACTATATGTTTGTATTTACTGACATGCACATGTTCTTCTCTGAGCCCCATGCATACTTCCTCAGAGAACACTATGGGTAGTGCACAGAATCCGTTGTCAAGGCAGGAACAAAATGTTCTAGTGCATGGTTGGGTACAGGATGTCCCCTATGTAAGTCGTGCACCTAAAGACCAACCCTGTAGAAGCCTGACACGAGGGGTGAATTTTTTCTGTTTGCGTGTGTGTGTGTCTCTGAAACTCTGATCTGGGTTCTTTTTGTGGAACGCTAACACAGCATGGCACCCATTGTTGTGATTATTATGTTAAACCAGGGTGTACTGTGGCTCCAAAGAGTGAGCTTGCCAATGAAGAACTCAGTAAATTGAGATGATGCTGGAAACACCCAACCGCGGTGCTAACGGAGATAAAAGAAAACTGACAACGTGTTGAAGTGATCATAAACCCTTGCTCAACAATGTGAAAAAAAACAAAAAAACAACCTTCTGAACTCAGTGTTGTTGTTGTTTTTTTTTTATTATTATATGTCAAACAAATTACAGCCAGGATTCTGTCAGAAGTGTTCCTGTGCCTTGTGTGCTCACATCAAAGCTCCATATGACATTACTCTTACCACCTTAAGCTCTCAGCCTCTGTGGCATCAGGTTTAATTTTAGGGCTCTGCACATACTGTGCATGAATCTTGTTTACTGTGCACAGTCTGTTTGTATCCTACGTGCCCATCAACATGCTGCAAACAACCACAAAGAGCAAACAAAACCAGACTCCACAGCGAACATGCTGTGCTCCCATACAGATCATCTGGAAAGGCTTTCCTGCAGTGCTACTTCACCAGAGGACTTTTACTGCTTTAACAACCTCACCTGACCCTCCCCAGCCCTTTATACCCCCTGTTCTTTACTGCAGCTTTGATGTTGAGCAGCATCCATTATCATCGCCACATCGAGCCTCTCCAGCCAGCAAATCCAAACAGTCACAAACTGATATCTATTGTTTTTTTTGTTTTTTGTTTTTTGTGGATGGGTATTTTACGTGATATTGCTGTATTGAGTAGCAAATAACGTTGATATGGATGGAAAGGTATACAAAATTTGTATTTATTTTATTTTATTTTTTTTTTTTTTTACAAATAAAACTCTGAAAAGTCAGCCACGCATTAAAACAGTTGCCACAACTTTGACACAGCCAAATAAAATTCAACTCTACAAATTGCCTCCAGACCCCCACCTGCTTAGTAAAATGACTCCACCTGTGTGTAATTTCATGTATTTTTCTTCAACAAGGAGATGGAAGTGCTTCGTGAAGATTATAAAAGACAAATAAATGTAAAGAAGAAAACAAAAAAAAAAAACAACAAACGGGCATCTGGTTATGGGATGCATCCTGGACGCCTCCCTGGTGAGGCGTTCCGGGCACGTCCCACCCAGAGGAAGACCCACGCTGAAGGGACTGTGTTTCTCAGGCCTGGGAACGCCTTGGGATTCCTCCAGAGGAGCTGGTAGGGCTGGGAAGAGGGAATTCTGGGCTTTTATGCTTGAACTGCTGCTAACTTAATGGATGGGTGCTACAAAATGTAGTTGATCATGTGATTTTCAAAGTTGGCGTCTATTCCGCCCAAAGGATTTTATGGCTCTATTTAACCATGTGTTTAAAAGCGTACACTTTATATAAAGTGTTTTGTGGCACTGGTGGACTTTATTCACTAATAGTTGGAGAGGACATGCAGCTTATGATCTGGGAATGGCTGGGAGGCGAACCAGGGACCACCGCATTGCAGACGGTTGCCTCTGCATATGGTGTGCATGTTTCACTACTGATCCATGTGGAGTCACGTTTATTTATTTTCTTATTACTACTTTATTTAACCAGAAAACACCCAGTGAGCATTGGGATTTAATACCTAATTTACAAGGATGTGCTCACAGCAACATGTTTTGCATTGGAGCAGGTAACTTTTTTAATATATGTATATATTTTTTACATATTTTTTAAAACCACCGCTATGTCGTGACAGTAATATGAGAAGCTCATATTCCTTCTCCCTGTGGTACCACTGCTACCTGCAGAAATCCACCACATACAGTCAAAAGCTGAGATTCAATGAGAGCCAGGAGTAGGGTCTTTGCGCTGTCAATCACCCTTGTTTACATGCTGCTTAGACCCTTCCTTTTGCTACAGCTTCTTCTCTTTAAAAGGAGCCTGCCATGAATGTGCAAGGTAGAAAAAATGCCAGATTTCTTGTAACGGTAGGTTGTTTCTCAACCATTAGCCTTTTACGCACTGTGTAGGGGCACGGTGTGAGCACCGTGTACAAGAGGATAATTGACAATGCTAAGACCTTCCCCCTGGCTCTGATTGGTTGTTTTTGACTGTGAGCGATGCATTTCTACAGATGGCAGTAGGACCACAAGGAGGAGGTAGAGGAGTTTGATGTTTTTCACAGGTTTTCTGTCTGGAACTGTCATAACATAGTGGCGGGATAATTCCTGGACACGTTGCCAGTCCAGTGCATGGCAACATAGAGACACACTTACACATGCACAGGAAGAACATTCAAACTCTATGCAGAAAGACCCCAGACCTGCAGCCCACACATGCATTCAGATAAAACAAAAGCAAACTGAAATCGCCGACTCCTTCAATCATCAGCCCTAAGCGACTGACTCTTCATACTGAGCACAGGAACACAAAACAGTGTTTTGATATGCAGGATGATTGGGGGTTGGAGGGTGAAAAAACACAAAACCGACCTCAAGTCATCACACGGAACCTCCACTGTCTACTGGTGTCTAGTCTGCTGCTTTTCTCAGCATAAACAGAACAGAGAACACACGCAGAAAACAGATTTTGTCATCCACCGGAGCTGGTCTTCATCACAGGGCAACAGAAGTAAAACAAACCCTGTGGATGGGATTGAAGCCAGTGGTCAAAGTGAAGCTGCCCGGCAGGGGATGTAGGGGGCTTTCCTCAGGCAGAAGGAAAAAAAAAAAAACTTTAGGTGAACCCCCACCTCTCTACCTAACCACACAAACCCACAGTAAAAGAAGTTGCGGTGAGAACTGGCCTTCCAGATTCAAAACTGTGGACAAGGAGGGGATTTCATGTGAAAATGGTTTTATTTTTTCACTGTGATATCAGGTCAGATGCAGTGTAAATAAGTTGCTTTGTAAACAAATCCTTATCAGTCAGCGTTCTCTGCCGCCTCCACATTACATCAAGTGTAGTGAAGAGAAGCAGCAGATGCAGGCCAGATGCTAGAGACTTCAGTCATATATGCACCTAATCGGTTTTCCTGCTAATTCTGTCATCATTGGAAAGCATTTTGGTTTTTAGATACAGTCGAAAAAATCTTCATGAAACTTAAGGGGGCGGAGGAAGGTAGATTAACTCTATAGTTTCAGAATATGGAAAACTACCAATCAAGTGTTTCTTTTTGTTTTTGTGTCTTCAAGTTAAACTATTACCCTAAGAGACTCTTTGGTTCCAGAGACGCACCAACCACAACTTAGGACAACTTGACCTTTGACATATTAGCATGAAAGATTTATCTCAAAAGTAGCAGATGGACTTCTTTCTCAGCCTCCAGAAAAAAAAAAAACATTTTAGTTTCTAAGCTATAAACATAAAGGGACATTTTACATTGCGTTTATTTTGTAAAGTTGTGAGGGAACAGGTGCTGTTTTAATAGAGATCCCTCAAGCAATATGTAACATGTAATAATAATACAGTTTTTAAACAATGTATTTAAATCAGGTTGATCGGGTTGCCTAATACAGAATTAAATGAAAAACTAAAATTGTAATATTGTATTGCATTTGTAACAAAAACTTGGTTGAACTTCATCTCCTAAGTCTCAAAACTGTTTCTTAAGGACTCTTACATTTCCAATAACCTTCTTGACCACTAGAGGGAGCAACCAACATTGCTTTTCTGGAAATTCAAGCAAGTTCGGGAACAAATTGGCATGTAAAAGGGTTATTTGCATTACTCAGTAATGTAGGGTGCTGAAGAAAAAAAGTCCTGTAGACATGTCCAGGCATTTCACGCATAAAAATAATGGAAGCAACAGAAAAAAAAAAGAAAAATCTTTCAATGCTGCCATCTCCTGGTAGGACCAATATGATATGATACACTTTATGTTTTTTTTTTTAATAAATAAATAAATCTGTAAAGTATTGATAAAAAATAATTAGAAAACGTTTAATTGTTCACGACTTTGAAATGAAAACACCTAATTGGATATCTAAAAATATATGTGTATATTTTGTTTAGTGACAGAATAATTACTTTTTGACACGAGGTTAGGATATTAGCTCAATTTCATTTTGCGAAGTGAATGAATTTTGATCGGCGCGGAGCACAGTAGTGTAGCGCCGCCGCTCTGTGTTGTTTTGGTTAGCTTCGGCTAGCTTCATGCTTTTCGCTGTAGCCGGTTGTTGCGGTGATGGCTCTCCCATGAGGTGGGAGAGCGGGACTGCTTTTTCTCTGATTAAACGTTGACTCAAGTGTCGCTGACATGGCCGGGGTTTTCGACATCGACTTGGATCAACCGGATGAGAATGTCTCTGACGACGAACTTGAGGATGGGGTGAGTTTATTGCTGAGCCCGCCGTTTGCTAGTTAACTAACTAGCACTTGGCAGCTTTGCGGCCTGTATTGCAAATCTCAAATCCGCGGCTTCCATTATCGGACATTGTATTACCCGCCCTTTGCCTCCTAAGTTCTGGATATGTTTAGAATTCATCCATTTTCTGTACACCCTTGTCCCTTAGTGGGGTCGGGAGTATGTTTAGACTTTTCTAACATATTGCTGTGACAGAATTACACGCATATTCGAACCGCTTCCTGTGTCTGAAAGGTTAAGGTTGTCATCGATATTGAATGTAGGTACTAGATATGAGCCGAACCCTGCGGCTAGTTTAGCTCAGTAAAATGGACAGTAAAGTTGTACACAAATTCTCAGTAAATGATTAATAAGGAGCTTATACTAGATCAAATAAGCTGAAATTCAAGTTCGTGATATTGCAAAACAACATAAATGCTACTCATAAAACATGAATGCTTGTCCGACTATAGAAGTGCCTGCGGTTTGATGCTCTATATTAGCGTCTGACACCGCTACGTGTATTACCATGTTAATGGGTGTTAAAGTTCAAACACTTTGACGTATTTACCTCGAAGTGTAGTTTATTTTGCAAATAATTTTACGACATTAATTATTACTATACTGAGTAACAGTATGTTATTATGCTAACAAGTCTGTCCAAAATCTCTGCAGTGTTAGCTAGTTTCCCTTCCACTTTTTTTCTTCAGCGTCATGGTAGAAACCCCCTTTTCTGCTTTGGTTTTCAATTTAACTAATTATGTGTGGATTTTATTTGTTATGAATACGAACCGCGTTTTTTTTAACTTGCTCGGAAATGACTCTGTATTCATATCGCTAAACATTAGCTTCAAGTTAGCATGCATATTGGCTTTAATGTTTGTTTACATCGTTGTGTTGTCGCTTTTGCTTTTAGACCCAGCATGGTGAATACATGGACCAATGCAGCAGCTTTGAATTGTGAGTAGCGATTCGCTGCATCCTGACTGATTTGGTCAGCTGCCTGGAACATAGTAGATATATTTTTAACACTGACCTACCCGTGCAGTAAAGTTAAGCTCAATTTATTAATGTGATTTTTCATATTGATCGTTATCAGCTCAAATTACTTTATTTTATAAATTCTTTCCATGGCTGAATGCACTAAATGCCGCTGAGAAATACTGGAACATTTCCAGCAGTAACATTAACAGCTAAAACACCATCAGAGGGTTCTTTCGCATTGCTGTTCAGACGAATTTCTTGGATCATGTTATTGAATAATTAACTAGCAGGAAAACTTCAGCTTTGTGGTTTTCTGTAATAATCTGTGCACAATCCAAATCCTGATAGAAAGCATCTTATAGTTGTTTATGATGCAACTGAAGCTCCTGTTCTCTTTCAATTGAATAGGATCAAATTCAGTTGGACTCAATTCAGATTATTTTATATTCCACCGGATTATCTGCAATTTTTATGCAGTCATAGAAGCCCTTTGAAGGAAACTCTTTGGTTTTCTGCTGTCTCTCACTGTCACACTGAGAGATCCCAGCAAATGGGCTGTTGCATTGTGGGATGTGACAGAGTAAAAAGAAAAGTAAAAAATGGAGCCGCGTTTTTTCATTATTATTATTTTGTAAAGCACAAAGCCATACAAAACTTTCAAGACGGCTCTCCAAATCATGTGCTGTTCTTCTCGGAGAATGGTACCTGAAATATTACCCAGAAACACACTGATATATTAAATTCGCCATATTTCCTAGTGGCTCAAACACTGAAATCCGGTGTCTCTGTGAGACTTACCTGCATAAATAAAAGTTAAATGATTACTGATTACATGTCAATACAAGGGAGGCAAGTTACCGATTAAAGAATGTAAAGTTGATTAATCTAATTGACTGACTCAACAATTAATTGATAAGCGACTATTTTCTTAAAAACTTGAGCTTTCTCTTAAATCAAGAAGGTCAATCGTCTTTGTTTGACATGAAGGGGAAAAAAAAATTTCATAACGCTAAATTTAAAAAAAAGAAAATCATATTTTACCCATTTTTTTATGTCATTTGTGTCAAATACTGACAGAATAAACAAATAAATGTGGTTTTCTCACAGGATTAAACTTACACATTTTTATAAAATATAACACAGTAAGTCATAAGTTTGCTGAAGCTAAAAATAGAATATGGGGGGGGAAAAAATGAAATATGTGAAATACTAAATACCCCAGACTCTTATCTATCGCCTTCGAGGCACATTAATCATTTTTGGTTGAGAAGTTGATGCTGCTCCGTCATGCAGCACGACTGAATGAGCGTAATTACAGCGAAACTTAAGGAGTTTGTCTAGTTTTGAAATAAATATAAATAAATCTAAAAACATTTCAAAACAGAGCCGGATAAAGTGCACTTTTCGTCCCACCCCGAACTCTGTTTGGGCCGTTTCTCATTACCGCTCTGGTAAGGCCTCCGTCTTTAATTCTGGCTCCGCTCAAGGATGACCAGCGGCGCCCTCTGCTGGATGGCGGCCAAACTACAACACTAAAAGAACGTCTAATCGGACGTTATTAGTTTGATTGGAACTAATTTTAATCTCGTAAACCATTAATTGACAGTTAATTGTAAGTCGATTAATTGTTTGCATCCCTAGTGCTGATATATGCTTTCTAGAAACGCATGTTGAAGCTGTTCCGTTTTCCACTGGGCTGCATCTCCTCATCTCATCAAGCAGCAGGAATGCTAAAACAAATTATCCTTCAGAGAAGAAAACATTGCTGCCTTTTATGAGTTAAAAGCAGTAAAGCTGTTCCTTTCACAACTATTAAAACATCCTAATTAAACACCAACTGTTTAATAAGGTCAAGCATTTTAAAAAACGTTACATTTTTTTTGCACCTCTTGGTGTTTTCTGGTACTTTTTACGGACATGTCTGAATAAAGCAGCGAGGAACATTAACCACTCTTACTTTAACAGACTGATCAACAGCTTAATGCTTTAATATTGTTTCCATGTCTTGAAATGCTTTTCAGACCTTTCAGTAGGCTAGCAACGGTTCTGGTTGAGCATATAAAAACACACACACACACACACAAGTCATTTTGTTGTTTTTCACTCCAAGATAAAAATAAAAAAAAAAACATGTGGGAGTGAAAATTTTAGCCGTACCCACTCACCTCATTTAGTCAGCTATTGTTTTTGTATCTTTTTTTTTTTTTTTGCAAATTAGAAAGGTTTTGCTCATGTTTAATTCTTTGTAAGTACTGCCTGGTAACTTGTTGTTTTCAATTTTTGTTTTCCAGCAACATGGACGGGTGTGAAAAGTTTGAGATCTCAGAGAACAGCGTAAACAAGGGAACGGAGCAGATCGGACCGGAATGCTTTGAACTGCTGAAGGTTTTGGGAAAAGGTGGCTATGGAAAGGTGAGGCTTCGTATTTTCTGTTCTCGTCTCGTCCCTCGATCTTTTCCTTTTGACGGATTACTTTTCATTTTACACTTTTGAGTCGATCACAGTGAGGTTCGTTTGTTTTCTTCTCATTTTCAAGCTTTTGCTGAAGTAGAGAACGCGACAGTAGTCCAGAGTGATCCCAGCCGGTGGGGGATTTTTACGCCAAAGGGGTTTGTTACAGGAAATGTCAGCACAGTTTTACATTGTCATTGTTGTTTATCAACTCTGCAGTTCCACTACGTCAATATTTGTGTTTGTGGTTAAAAGAAAAAAACAAAATGTTTGGACCTTGAGCCATCAGATCTCATATTCATTACTTTGCAAAAGTATTCATTAGAGGTGTGCCGATCGATCGGTCACCGATCATAATCGGCCGATTTCCGTGAAAAAGTGTGTGTTCGGTGATCGCCGATCACCGTCTCTTGTTACCGATTATCAAAATGATCACATTCATCCCACTTTGCAGCCTGCGTGTGCAGCTCATCTCCTCTTTCCTTCACACTGCGCAATCGCGCAGCAACAAATCCTGGTGGAACTATAACGCTCAGAGTGAACAGGGAAGTTTGCGTGTTGCGGCGGAAAATTACCACATCAAAATGCATCAACACAACGAATCTAATGTGGCATTTACAAAACAAGCACTTGACGGAGTTTGGCTACATCGAGGCTCAACGCGCCGCTTCTGCTCCACCTGCAGTGACTCTCACACCGAACCTCTGCTTAAAGCTGCAGCACGGGACTTAAAAAAAAGAAAAGATTTTAGACGTGTATTAAAACTTTCGCTGTCCTGACATAAGACAGATAATCTCTGAAACAATAATCGATCTCCTCTGCCTCCTCCTGTGTTCTGCAGAATTACTCCGCTCGGTCAGAAACAACCAATCAGAACCAGCGTTAATCAGCTGTCAGGAAGGATTGTTTATTTTGATTCCTTTGAATGAACGTTTCCTTTTTTACTTGACATTTTTTGATGTAGGCAGATTTATCTGACTCATGTATAATTTATGGTACTGAGAGCCTTACTATTAAATATTATTTACCTGATTGCAGGTTTTTCAGTTGTCCTTTTGACCGAATAGCTGCTGTATGGCTGCAAGTATTTTGCATGTTTTATGCCTAAATTAGGTGCATTTATTGTCAGATCATTTTTTAATTTTGCCAGATCACTTTGTATCATTTCTACCTAAAGCAAAAGATTAACAGTCAAGCCAGGTGATCGGCAAAGATTGGCCTCATTGGTGATCAGTATCGGAATCGGCAGCAGAAAACCTGATCGGAGCATCGCTAGTATTTATAGCTCCTGAATTTTTACACAATTTGACATGTTAAAACCACAAACTTGTTTATTTTTTTTTGCAAATTCTGAATTGAAATTTGTTTTTAGCCACATGTACTCGCATCTCGCCATAAAAAAGCACCATCCCTACTACAAAAAAAAACATGGTGGTGGCAGCATCATGCTGTGGGGGTACTTTTGAATGGTTTGATCTAGAGACAGGACAAGTAGAAGAAAAGTGATAGAGGATGCAGAAGACCTGAGATTGTAGTGGAGAATATCTTCTCACCATGTTAATAACCGTAAACATACAACTAGAGCTACAGTTAATTGGTTTAAATAGAATGGAGCAGTCAAAGTCCAGAACTGAGGTATTTTTTTCTATTTGTTTAGAATAATCTGCAAACATTTCAACTTGTTTTATTTTTGTTTAAGTATAATTTCAGCAACAAGGCAGTTCAAAGTGCTTTACTCCATTAAAGACATACATTAACCGGTTATGAAACAAGCCGTAAATAATACATTTTGTCAGGTGTCACCAGCAAATCCAGTTATTATGAATCAAAGACAGTTCTAAACTGGTGGGGTTATTTTTAGACTTGATTTAAAGAACGTCAATGTTTCAGCAGTCTTGCCGTTTTCTGCAAGTTTGTTTGCAGATATGTGGAGCACATTTCTGCCACACATTTCAGATATTTTTGGTGAAAAAAATAAGCAAAATTACATTGCACATCGATGTGCTCCTTTTTTTTGTTGTTGTTGTTGAACATCACAGAATATCTTGCGGCTGTAACATAACATGTGAGAAAGTCAAAGTAGCAGGAATGTACATGGAAGTTACTGGGAGGCTCCTCTGTTGCTGTAAATGCTTTTGGCGTTGCGACGGCGCCCTGTTGCTACGCCAGTTCTGGAAGCAGTGAGCCGTGTCCTCATTGGTTTATTTTTGTAATAGCAGGGATGGGTCTTAATCATCACAGGAAGTGGAAAAAGCGTGAAAGTCGGAGCAGTTACTTGTTGCTTGACTTCGATGAATCGTTCTGCTTAACAGCAGATTCTGACGTCATTTCAAGTGGAAATCCCCCCAGTTTGTCTGGAATATGTCTAATTGCGCTCTAACCTCGGATTATTATCTAATCGTTGTGTCTACTTCTGGTAAATGAACTTGAACTTACTGCTGTGGCTGGAAACGTTGCTGCTGCTGCTGCTGCTGTTGTTGTTGTTGTCGTCGTCGTCGTCCCCCATCCCCTGCTCAGGTCGGCCCTCACAGCGAGCGCAGATACCAGCCAGATGCATTAAATAAACTACCTGTGTTCTCGTTGCGATGACTGCATAGTTTATTACTGGGACGTGGCTCATTATTAACCGCAGCTCGCATCAGCCATAGCTATTACGTCTGCAGGAAACATTGTTTACAGCCGGCAGGTACTAGAAATACCAGGTAAGTAATTGCTGGTTGTGTTTTTAAATAATTGTGGTGAATCTGGTGCAGATGCCTCAAGGGCGAAACGCCGCCGCACGACACGCGCCGCGGCAGTAACCTCTGCGACACTCCATTATGTTCCTCCAAGGAGCAGAAAGTACTTTAAATCCATTAGTTTTAATTCCTGCTTGCTCCACGCAGGACGCTGCAGTTCCAGTTTCCTCCGAAGAGCGAAGTTTAAGCTTTCAATGTGACTGAAACAATGTAGCTCTGTTTGTTATTAATGCTTTCCTGTTCTATGGTGCGATTTTAATTTGACAAGTAATTTTGGTTTGCATTTGATGAGCTTGTTGTCATTCCAAATGGTGCAACTCTGCCACCTGCTGACGTAAATCAGCTCCTGCAGGTCTTTGAAACGTTAAAGTTAAGCCTGTTGCCAAAAATAATCACGATAGATTAAAGTGAGCATTGTTGCGTTTTATATATATATATATATATTTTTTTTTTTTAAGGGAAATTTTGTTTGTAGAGACATAATCCATTTTATTTACAGTTTCAGTTGTGTGTGGTTTTTGATACTGTTTATTGTTTTTTGTTGTTGTTTTGGATATTTAAGGTATCTTCTAGTTTCAGAGTTAAATGTTCTTTACAAAATGAAAGTTTATTGGTGCTTAAAAGAGCACATTTGCATTATCTTGCCATTATCAATGTCTTACTTAAAAATGGTCTCAAAATAACAACATGACTGTTTGTTGATAAAGGGCTTTTGACGTGATGTGTGTTTTGTTGTCTATTTTCTACATCCTTTTAGTAAGTTGTTTTATGTTTTTTACCTTTTTATTTTATTATCATTATTACTATTATTGTCTCAGTTTTATCTGTCTCTAGTGTAAACATGTTGTGTTTTTTTTTTAGTTGAAGTTAAAGAGATTTTACATTTAGATAGTGTCCTATATAACAGTACATTAGGATAGAAAATCATTTTAAAGCCTTCACACACCGATGAGCACATAGTGCTGCATTGCTGGTGTGTTTTCAGCTTCAGGCTGACTGATTCTTACCGCTGTTGAATTGTTTTTCCAGGTCTTCCAGGTCCGCAAAGTGACAGGCGCTGCCTCTGGGAAAATCTTCGCCATGAAAGTTTTGAAGAAGGTCAGTGGATCTGCTTTCTCTAATTTCCTCTGATACGTCAGAAGCAAAACCTCTAATCTGCATGTGCAAAGCAAATGTACTCAGTGGGGAACAATCAGTGGGTGATGATTCTACGCATAGTCGAACGCTTGGACAGCGCAGCTCTTGTTTCTCTGTCCTCCCAGGCCATGATTGTGCGTAATGCAAAAGACACAGCACACACCAAAGCAGAGAGGAACATTTTGGAGGAGGTGAAGCATCCCTTCATCGTGGACCTCATCTATGCCTTCCAGACTGGAGGAAAGCTCTACCTGATTCTGGAGTATCTGAGCGGTACGCATTGTAGCTCATGTTCTGTCGTCGTTTCTATAAACACAGGACATAACGTGGTATGTCCTGTGTTAACATTGGGTAAGTTTATTTGTGTAATAGGTCTTGAAACAGATTGTGGTGACTGCAGGTGGAGAGCTCTTTATGCAGCTAGAAAGAGAGGGGATCTTCATGGAAGACACGGCGTGGTGAGAAAAATCTCCAGCTACAAAACACTGAAAACACATTAATTAGAGGGGAAAAACATGCAAAAGTCTCCACAGTTCTGTTACAAAATCCAGGTTTTTGTGATTTTTAAAACGTCAGACCAAGAGAAATCATTTGAAAGGCATTTTCACGTTTGATGTGGAAAATCGACTAAGGGACTTTGGCACTCCACTGATTTATGCTGTCTCTGTTTTTGTAACCTGTTGCTCAAATTACCGGTTTCCGCCGTTGCTAAAGTGTTTTTGCCGTTGACAGTTTCTATCTGGCGGAGATCTCCATGGCGTTGGGTCATCTGCACCAGAAAGGGATCATCTATAGAGACCTGAAGCCTGAGAACATTATGCTCAACAACAACGGTACAGACAACTCCCTAGACTGAGGAGTGCAGTCACGGTCACACGCTTTTAAAACATTTCTACGTTGCACTGAAGACTTTTTATGGGGTTTGAAATTAGAAGCATGGAAATATTTCTCAAAGTGCCTCAAAATGTAAACTTTTGGAGTAGAAGCCGACATGTTGGATACCAACCTTTGGTCACTGATCGTGACTTAACAATGCCGTGTTAGTTGCCCCGGGCAACTAACACTTACGGTTTTACTACGATACCGAGTTTTGCCCGGAAGATCTGCTAAGACCACTGGTCGTGTTTTTATATGAAAAATGTTAAACAGGAAATGTGAAAATATTCCTGGGTAATTATGTTACTGAAAGACATTGACAATACATAAACAATTAAAAACAATTAATAAAAAAACAAGTGCGATTAAGTTTGGCAGATTTTCACTTAGAACATGGAAAACATGCCTCATGATAAATGGGAAACGCTCAGCCAATGGTACTAGTGGTATTTTAAAATCAATATTCGAGAGTTATTGACCTAAAATAAGTTTTTACATCTTGCTGAAAAGTTAGTTTTGTCTTATTTCAAGGGTACTAAGATATTTGCAGTGGAAACCAGGCAAAAATACGTGGTAAGATTGAACGTTTTTGCAGTGTTTGCGAACAGAATTGTTTTCTTGTCGAAAGTTGCGCTCACCTCCACCTGCTGCCAGCTTTGAGTAAGCTCTGCGCTGGCGGCAACAATATTCCCTCTCATTTAGAGAAGATCCCGAAGACCTCTTCACGACAAAATGGAATCCTGGTGTCCTAAATTTTCAGAGTTTACGTTTGGTGCGTGCGTTTCTCCAGAGGAAAACCATTCCTAACTCAAGAAAACCATGATTCCAAAACACATCTGGTCCGGTTTGCTATTAGATTGAAAACACTGTGTGTTAACCCCAGAAAAGCTCATGGCACAAGTTAGCAAAACACGACATTTGCGTCTCCGTCAAAACCTTTTGACCATGACCGTGCGCATTCTTACATCTGACGTTGATATTTATATCACGTGAGGAACCTGATTCGAGTCAGTTGTGAATGCACTAAACTCCGAGGCCTCCGTACTTTAACAACTTATTGATCATGTGGCGTCCAGGTGGCTTCTGAAGCAATTCTTCTTCTGCTTTGCAGGACATGTGAAGCTGACAGACTTCGGTCTGTGCAAAGAGTCCATCCACGACGGAACGTACACCCACACTTTCTGTGGAACCATCGAGTACATGTACGGCAGTCTGTTATCCTGCAGTCCCTGTGGATTCATTTCAGCTGCAGATGTGAAGGCGTGTGAACGATGTTCTTCCTTCCTTCCTTCCTTCCTTCCTTCCTCAGGGCTCCGGAGATCCTCATGAGGAGCGGGCACAACCGCGCTGTGGACTGGTGGAGTCTCGGAGCGCTCATGTACGACATGCTGACTGGAGCAGTAAGTCTGTACCGATCTCCTTTGTTTAGTGTTTTTTTTTTTTGTTTGAGGTTTGTTATAACCTCAAGAGTTATAGCTCAACTCTTGAGGTTACAAATCCAAGAAGAAAAGATTAGTTCCTGACCAACTTTTCTCTGTCAGCCTCCGTTTACAGGTGAAAACAGGAAGAAGACGATCGACAAAATCCTGAAATGCAAACTCAGCCTTCCACCTTACCTCACACAAGAAGCCAGGGACCTCCTGAAAAAGGTGAGCTGTTCAAAGCCTCTCTAGAACTACTGATTATCTTAGCAATCGATTAATCTGTTGATTATTCTGTCGATTAGTCGGATAAAAAAAAAATTCTACAGATTTTTCATTTAACCACTGGAGCCTTTTTTTATACAATGTTAGAAATACATGGAAAGATGCAAATAAATAATTCAGTTAGTTTTCGACATAAGAAAATAAACAATTAATTGCCTAAAATGCAATAACACAATAATCCTTTAGTAAATCTGATCTGAGTGAAGGCAAAACAAAGGTGTTTATATTGTAAAAGCAAAATATATTTATTTTTGTACAGTTTTGGCTTTCTGTTTTGAATTGTCTTTTTTGACTCTGTATACTCCAGTTACCAATTAATTGATTACTAAATTACTTGACAATTATTTCAACAGCAGATTAATCAGATTAATCGTGATTAATCTGGTTGGGATGAAACGATTAATCTGATTAATCATGATTAATCGTCAACGCGCATTCTGGTTAGGATGAAACAATTAATCTGATTAATCATGATTAGTCGTCTCCGCGCATTCTGGTTGGGATGAAACGATTAATCTGATTAATCATAATTAATCGTTTCATCCCAACCAGAATGCTTCAAACTGGTGGGGATGAAACTCCACTCAGGTCTGGAAAACAACACAATGCACTGTGAAAAAAAAAACTGCACAAAAAAATCCGCGAGGCCGTGAAAGGTGAACCGCGTTACAGCGAGGGTTCACTCTATTTGATTATCCACACCTGGCAAATTTATCAATGATAGAGAAGCTAAATTCTGGGAAAACAATAAAGACATAAAAATGTCAGACGAAGCTGGAAAATCCCCTCTCCAACCTGTTTTCTTCCCAGCTGCTGAGACGAAGTGCCTCATCACGACTCGGCGGTGGATCCGGTGACTCCGCCGAGGTCCAGGTAAACGCATCCATCCGCATCCCGAAGGTTAAAATACTTCGCCTGCGCTGTGTCTGAAGGGAGAAATGATGTTTCCTTCCAGGCTCACCCGTTCTTCCGGTTTATAAACTGGGACGATCTCCTCGCTCGCAAAGTAGAACCTCCCTTCAAACCATTTCTGGTGAGACTCTTTTATTTCCTTTCCATTTTACTGATAATACTCTTGCTAGTAGAAGCTTTACACACATTTCTACAAATAATGTCCCAGTGTTGTGACACTACAAGATCACCCCAGCTCTCATAGGCTTTCACTTCTCTCCAACATTCACTCGCTGTTTCGTAGAAATCAATGATGACCCCTTTTAACTGCGCGGTGATTAACGGTTTGGCTTCTCCTGGCAGCAATCAGCTGACGATGTCAGCCAGTTTGACTCCAAGTTCACCAGCCAGACTCCAGTGGACAGCCCCGACGACTCCACGCTCAGCGAAAGCGCCAATCAAGTCTTCCTGGTGGGTTTGACATGCCAGACGGAGCGGCACGCCGTCAGCCTCGCTTCCTCACACTGACATCATGATGTTCATCATTGGTCAGAGAAGTGCTGCGCGATAAATAGGTCTTATTTATTTACCAAATTTTTGGCTTTTGAAGATTTAATCTTTGGAGAATCTGGATTTTCACTCTTTTTTTTTAAATTTCTTAGCACGCAGAGGGCCGCCATTTTGTCTGACAAACGTATTTTACAGCTTCTGCTTATTTGGACTTTGAATTCAGGTTAACTCTGATGGAATATTAGGGTCACGCTCAGATTTATTTTATGAGTATAAAGTCACAATGTTACCAGAATACAGCCGTATTAATACACAAATAAAGTCTTAATGTTCTCAGAATATAATATTCTATTTTGTTTTGTTTCTTTTCGCAGGACTTCTCTGTCAGGCAAAAAGTTTGAGTCTCAAACATCTTCGCTGCGTTTGCTAACATACCCTTGCTAGCTAACTATCTTCTTTTTTTTATTTTTTTTCATGGGTTAGTGCAAATTTATCGATAGACAATGTTTGTACAATTCTGTTGAGGTGCAGGTCTTAAATTCCAATCGTACTGGTCTTAAAAAGTCTTGAATTTGATTTAGTGAAACCAGCAGAAACGCTGTGGTCACCCCACTGTTGCCAGCCTGTTAACTTACATATTTAGCAACTTTTTAAGACAAAACTCATCTGAATCGGTAGGTCAAGCTTTTTAAAGATCTTCGATAGACCAGAAAACTGCGCTTGGGCAGAGAAATGGTTTCCTCCAAAGAAAAGCGCGGCAGCTATTATAACATGTAGGAATAAGACCGATTGGCCAAAAAAAAACAACTAAAAACAGTATTGCCACTTAAATGTCAAATGGCTTATACTTTATTGATGTATAAGCCATGTAATCATCGTCTTCGGCGATGACTACAGAAGAAGAAACAAACCCAACACGATGCCTCCTGACCCTTCCAGCTCCCTGATTTCACCATCATACAAGGAGATTTGCTGGATGCTGTTGACCAATCTCCCACTTTTAAAAATTCTTGTTTCATTCCCAAATCTTGAACTTAATATCCCTGATTTTAAGTATAAATCCCAAACTGTCTGCCATTTGGTTTGCAAGTAAGCTTAGAGAGAGAAAAAAAAAGAAAAAGAGAGCAGCTCTGTCCGTAATGTCTCTCCTGTTTCTTTTTCACCTATCATTGTCTTACGAGAACCGGTTAATGCCTCCCATGTGTTTTACACACACGCACACAGACACCCCCGCCTTCCCTCCCCAGTTTTCCTGGAAGCTTCTCGCCCTCTTCCACCACATTGCATGTTATGGTTTACTCAGTTTCATTGCTCATCATCAGCTGTGGGTTGTTTTTGGAAATCTGGCATTTGAAGAGGTGGGACTCAGATGTCTCTCTTGTTTTTTGTCCCTCTCCTCTGCTGCAGGGCTTCACATACGTAGCTCCGTCTGTGCTTGAGAACCTTAAGGAGAAATTCTCCTTCGAGCCAAAGGTCCGCTCCCCGCGGAAGTTCCCTGGAAGCCCAAGGACACCTGTGAGGTAACCGTGCTGTTTTTGTCTCAGGTTTTGTTGAATCACCTCGATCTTTGACAAGTTTTTCCAAAACAAGTCTCCCCCTCGTTGATGACTCATTTGCTGACCTTGTAAATGTAGCTCGCTGGGCCTTGCTGGAGCTGTGGTCAGAGCATAGTTCAGTAGTACGTCCGCTCTGAGTCTGTAGATGCTGCGATTTCCAATAACTGGCTTTTCTAAAGTTGCTCAATTAGCTGATTCTGGTTTCTGTTAAAGAACTGTTGCTGAGCCGCGTTCGTTACGTAAACAGTCGATTGTCCCGTTCGCATCGTAGCTCTGAAAAACCCTCCATATGAATCACTTTGCCCTTTCTCATCATCCAGCTTTATCTATCAAAGTCTCAGGTCCTGTGTGCTTTCAGAGCAGACTGTTGAGATGGCTGAACCAAAGGGGGCGGAGCTTACAACCTCGCAGTGTTTCCTTCATTGTGGGCTTTTGTTCTTTTAATGAAAGCATCTTCTATCTGCATCAGATTGCTTTTGTGCTAATTATGCTAGTAACAATGAGTTTCTTTGACAAAGTATTAAGGCCAGACTAAGAATTTATTTACTTTTTAAATTATGAGAATAAAGTCAATATTATGAGGGGAAAAAGTCGTTTTAATGAGGGGAAAAAAACTTCGATTCAGTTATCAAGATCTGACGTTACTGGTTCAGCAAGTCTTTGTTTTTTTGTTGTTGTTTTTTTTAAATAGGCTCCGCCATTTTTGGTTTTTTGAAAATCCCACTACTGATAATATTTTGATGCTGATGTGTTGAAAGAGAAAGCATTTCCTGATTTGTGAAACCGATGTCAAAACTGCTGGGCCGTTTTCACAGACAGCGATTCCACAGCACAGTGTGTGGCGCTGGTTCAGTGAGATCCACCAAGCTAACACCCACCACCTTCACCACATTCTCGTCGCATTTGACACTTCTCCTGTGGTTCCACAGTCCGGTGAAGTTCGCCGGAGGGGACTGCTGGCCCCGCGGGCCCCCGCTGACCGACGCGCCGGCCCTGCTCTCCCTCAGCGGCTCTATGGACCAACCCATGGAGGTCTCCACGCCGGAGCAAATGGACACGAGCAGCGGCTTCACCACAGAGACCTCCGCTCCCCTTCCCATCAGGCATCCCTCCGGCCTCCACGCGCGGTCCTACAAAAAGCAGGCGTACCCCTTGAACTCCCGGCGGCCAGAGCACCTGCGAATGAACCTATGACACTCGGCTTACCTGTGAACTCCTCTCCTCTTTGCTTTTTTTTTTTATTTTTTTATTTTATATATATATATATATATATACATATATATATATATACATTTTATTTTAGATAGTTTCTGAAACTTTTTGACTGACCACGTTGACGCGGATCACCAGCTCTTCCAGCAGCGCCTTCTCCACTGGCGGTGGTCTCGGTTGAACTCGGCCGGCATTATATGATTTTAATGGTGCTCTTTTAACTGCAGATCTGCGCTGTTTTTTCCTACAGTGTTCTTTTTCTAGGACGTAGAGAGTTTATTTCTCCTTTAATACGCCGTTTTCAGGCGATTTAAAAACATGCTTTGGGATCACGTATTTAGTCGTTAAACCTATCAGACGGACCAATCATCAAATCCCTGTTGTTTTTTGGTCAGAGTGGGCAGATGCTTGACGATAAAGAAAAAAAAAAAAAAAAAGCTTCTATATAAAGAAGATTTCCCAATCCCAGTCATGACCAAACGCTGGCGCTGCTTCTTGCCGTGTAACTGGAATGTTTGCCGCCGGGCTTCTCTGCAGAAGCGGCTTTGTTTTGAATGTAAGCGATCCAGAAATTTGTCTCCTCCACTTCCTCCATGTAATGACTCCTGATGCTGTAATCCAGTGCGGCGTCATCGTTTTGTGCAGAAACAGGTTTTCAGTGTTAAAGGGAGAAATTTTTTTTTAAATTACATTTTTTTTTTTTTTTTTTTTTTTATTATTATTATTTTTGGAAGCTGTGTTGTACGAACTGTGGAGCTAAGCCATTTGACCCCCTTCTTACATAAAACTGACCGCGTGGTGGGTGGCAGATTCCCCGTCTCTCGCAGTCCAAACACTTGGGAATTTCCTAAACGGGCCAAACGCACTGTTCCAATTAGCCTGCTGTTGTTGTTGTTTCCGGGAACTTTTGGAAAACAACTGAAGAATCACCGAGTTATCAACATTGAATGTTTTTGTCCATATTTTATATGTATATTTTTTATCATACTGACACTGTTGTACTTATTTTTTATTATTATTTGCATCATTGATGTTTTTGTAAGCAGTGATCAAGGCTGTAACAATAGATTAGTGTTGGACTGAACTTTTTTTTTTTTTTTTTTTTTTTTTTTACATGATTCCTGTACTCCAATCAGTCACTCCTCTTAGTTTATTTTTAATTTATTTCTAGTGCCATTTTGCTTCCACTGCATTATTGCACTCTATGCAAAATGATGTATTTATAATGTAGTATTAAGAGCTACAGAATGTTGGGGTCTTTTTCTCAGTAATGATGTACAGTGTAATTTTTCTTTCCACTTAACTCTTCGTTTAACCTCTGATGGAGCTAGTTTTTATTTAATATTGGCAGTATTTATTTTGTGAAACATTATTACATCCATAAGGGATATTTAAAGAAAAATAGATTGTTTTAAGACTGTTCTATTGCAGATATAAACCAACGGAAGTGGCATGGTGCCTTTAAGTTGCAGTGCACACGATTGACGTACGGTTAGCTGTAAATGGGATTAGCTTCTGGATTAGGCTGGGATTGAGCCCCAACTTTCACTCTTTTAACAGATGTGCACTTCTTTGCTTTTCAACACTGGTGTGGGACGTTCTGACTGGAACGACTCTAAAGCACCTTCCACATCTCGTCCCACTTTATTTCCGGTTTCATTATTCCCTCCCCCGCTTGAAGGGTCAAATCTAGGAATGACGACATGCATCATGTACATAACGGAATCATAATAAAAACAATGGTTTGTAAATCCTGGTGGCGCAGTGGATTGCTTGGCTTGCACAGCACAGGGAGACGGCAATAAAGTTTTCCACTTTTTTTTTTTTTTTTGGTGCGGAAATCTGTACAAATTAATTGGAAAACAATTTTGAGGGGGAAAATAAACTAAACTGAATGTGGTTGGATGAGTGTTGGTGGCCTTGAATACTTCTGCTTCATCAGAACGTCACATTTCTTAAGCAAACGGAGCAAAATCTTTCTACTCGGAGCCGTTGATCAGCGGAAATCTCCCAGCAGATTGACGCGTCAAATTTGCACAAAACAAATCAAATGTAAATCTTTATTCAGATAATTGATGAATAAAAGTGAAGATATTTTAATACATAAAATAGAGCCCAATCTTTGGTCTTTACAAAAAGACAGTGAAGTCACCCCTCTAGAAAAATAATTTATGTGAAAATCAATCTCAAAGTTGGAGTTTAAATCAGACATGAAAGAAGTACACTACAATCTTTGCACAGAGTAGAGGTTTGCCTGGTTTTACATTTATCAGTTCACCAGTGCTGGATGAAAAAAAAAAATATATATATATATTGTGTATTTTTCCCGAGTTTTAAATACTTGATGTGATTCTTTTACTATCCCGTGTCATAAACTATTCCAGCAGAATCAATTCCGAGACCTGGAAGGTTTATGTTACCATAAAAGGTGACAAAAGTGACTACTACTCAAAAGGAAACTGAAAGGAAATACAAAAAAATACTTTAGGACACACGTCAGATTTCTCTGGAAGAAGAGGCGAACGGGTAGAAAACCACGCCACCTCCTGGAAGCCTCGCCCTTAACGCTCTACTGAAAAACGTGTGTAGAAGAACAAACGCTGGTGAGGTTCGAAAGGGAAAAAGAAAAGCCGGATTACAGAAAAATGAATACCGCTGTCCCACATGCACACACTCGGTGGTCTGTGCCTGGTGAGTCAATAAATCTGCAGGTGAGGAGAAGTCGCTCCGTCCCTCCACTTGAACACCTTGTCTGTGATGACGGTGCGGCAGAGCGGGCAGCTCTTCTCCCGGTTAAACCACAGAGCGATGCACTTGTCACAGAATATGTGCTGCGCAGGAGAGGGAGAAAAGCAGGTTAGCAACTTCTACAACTTGCTCCATGCGTTTTGCCGCATTAAAAACTTATTTACTAAAATGTGTGATGGTTTGGCTTTTGGATAATGGACAGACTCTTGCATTGTTTTGGTTTTGAGAACTTTAAATAAATAGTAACTTTATCTAATCGAGATATTAGTTCTCATGCCATTCCATAGTATATCATAAATAGATGCACCAATATTGAGTGATCTAAGTCATAAAAAGTATTTAAAAACTTTATTTCTGCTGATGCAGAATGAAACAAGTAACACCGATCCACTTTTTTCACTTCTGACACAGATACCTATATCTCAGGTTCAATATCACTGAATTGACTTAAAACGTTTCCTCTTTTTAAAACACAGATATAAATGAGTTAGAAATTTATTTGATAACTCAAAAGCACACTTAGATACACCACTAGCTTCACAAGCCTGGTCAAACGTGTAAAAATAAACTGGAACAAACCTTTCAAATTCTTCAGAAAGTGCAATTAGGAATTTAAATTGAATGTAAAATAAATGCAGCCTGACATCACTCAGAGCACAAAGTACAGAATTAGACTAAACAGATATGCTCTTATGGATGAGGCACATCGTCACCGATACCTGATCTAGAATGTTTTTCAACACCAGGACCAGATATAAATATCGAATTGGTGCGTCTGAACGACCTGGCAGCTGCTGATCCTGTCTGCATTAAGCCGACTTGTGTTGTTTTCCTTTACCTGGCAGATGAGAACCCGAGGGTCTCTGTATTCTCCTTGGCAGATGGGACACACGTCTCCAGCCTCACCGCACTGAGCTCGTGTTGCTGCGGAGCCTGTATGCTGGAGCAGCATCAAAAATATGAACACACACACACACACACATCTGTTCGGAAGCCCTGGTTGTTACCGCTTCGATAAAGAGAGAAGACGTTTAGCACTGACCTCGCCTGCTAGAAATATCCTCACAGTTTTCAGTACAGACGTCCGCTGGTTGTACAATCCTAAAAGCTGGAAACGGGAAATGTTCGACGTAACAGAAATCTGGACTTTGCTTCAATTTAAAAATAAAATAAATAAAATCTTTATTTAGGGTTACAAGAGAGGATTTATAAGCAGCACAAATCTAGAGACCCACCTTCAGTATGAGGTAGAATAAAGCCAACAGGACCCCAGTTGTGAGCCCAGAGACCCCGTCAGACTCCTGGTAGCTAATCAGGTAGCGGAACCACAGTGGAACAGGCGCTGTAGCTTGGTGCACTTGACCCAGTTCCTCAGTCATCATCAGCCACCGGCCCTGTAGACAGAACAGCCCCTCAGACACGACAGCTCAACACGAATCAGCTTTTTCTTCTCTTAAGCTACAATCAAAGAAAGCTGCCGCTCATACCTGGGTTCTGTAGGTAACGAGTGCTGAGGGAACCAGCAGGATAAGGCACTTTATTCCCATAAAGAGGAACTTTATAACGAAGTTGGTGATCCCGACGACCCAAAGGATCTCCCAGAAACCCAGCGGCTCGATGGTTGGATTTAAGAAGATGAGGCTGGGAGGAAGTTGATATGCGAGTTACACAACGTAATGCTCTTACAGTTCAGCCTTGGACTTCTAAAGGCTTGCAAAAGTAACATCCAGACAAGAATCATGGTAGGTTTTCCTCACATTTGTGCGTTACTTTGTGTAGTGGCGCCCCCAAAGGGGGGGATTAGAGGGGGCATGGGCCCTTCTTGAAAAATGTTGGCCAGCAAACGGTCCAATCGATCAATTAATCTATCGGTTATTCTGATGATTAGTGAGATGACAAAAAAATTTGCACATTCTGCTCATTTTACGTCCAAGCCTTTTTCATACAATATTGGATGTAAACACACGAATATTTCAATTCCTTTTATGAATAAGACAGGATTCCTTTAGTTTACGCTGGGTCATTTGTAGCGAAGGACGCACCTGCAGTGGAAAACTTCTATATGTGAAAAGCTCAGCTTTTTCTCCCAGTGTAGGGGCTGATCTGTAGATCATTTTTCAGATTAACCAATTAATAATTGCACAGCAATACATATACACAGGAGGAGTACATTTTTGGCTTAGTTAGTGCCGAGAAGGTTCTTTCAGAAAATGGCCGGTTTTTTTTTTTGAGTCTGTATGCTCCAGTTAACAATTAATCAATTACTAAATTAGTTGACGACTATTTCAATAATCAGTTCTTCATAATTAATCTGATTTATCTGTTTCAATATGGTACGTATAGAGAGAGATTTTTTTTTTTTTTCCCACTTTTCCCTCCCTAAAATCTTCACTGACCTGGTCTGGGTGTGCCACTGACTTACGCTTATCGCATGGCATCAATAAAATACAGGAAAAAAGTTCAAATAATATGAATACTTCTGCAAGCCACTGAGTCAGTTGCTCTTCTTAGGGACTAATGTATCTGTAAAGCAGTACAGATCAATGCTGATGGGGGCTCGCCAGAGCGTCTCCTCTTAAGTTAGTCTTTCGGTTTTACGGCATAAAGGGACAATTTGGCCCTCGGGCCCTTACTTTTGGTTGTGCTTTTGGGAGAACGGTTCAGTTTTTAACCAAGTGTCTCTTCCAAAAACATTTTAAGAAGAAAGTATGAAACAAATGAGTAAGCCTTACGAGTAGTAAAGCGTCTCTGAGAGAAAAGTGTAGTACAGCAGGAGCGTGGAGGAGATGAGGAAGACAAGCAGCCATGTGCAGCGCAGCTTCGAGTGACGATCCTGTAGGGGTACGAAGGAGGAAGATTTTCTGGGATTTTGGAAACAGCATTGGTGAATGTATCATTCTGGAGCTTGGAAAAGTAACACTGGAGCTTACCTGAAGAAAGACTTGAGTCTGAATGTTTTTATTCACATATAAAAAAGTTGTCAGAAGGCCCACCCCAACCGCTAAACCTGGGAGAAGAGGAGAAAGCGTACCGGTTGACCTGTGCTCACAATTTTACACTAATGCCGTTATCATAACTCGTCCTCACCCAGAACATGCTGGATGACCAGCTTGGCGCACAGTATGACCAGGAAGGGAAGACTTTTTTGGATCCAACGGAACAAGCAGCGAAGCTCGGTCAGCGAGCCGCTGGGCTCGCCAGACTCCCCATCAGGGTCGGGTGGGTCGAGCTCAGGCTCTGAGTTAGAGTGGAGCTGCGCCCGACTGGGTCCGTGTGAGTGAGAGTGGGCGTGGAAGTGTGTATGGGAGTTGACCCTCGACCTCCTGGACGATGCGCCTCCATTTGAGTCTCCAGAAGCCCCGGTCATGGATACCCTGACCTCGCCGCTGTCAGCATTGGTGGAAGCAGCAGCAGTAGCAGCAGTAACTGGTGTCCCAGTGAGAAGCTCTGGTTGCAGATTTAAGGATAAACTATTTCCTGTATGAACCCCCCGTTCACTTGGATTAGGCTGCATTACAATAAGAGACTCCCTCGGTTTCAGTGCTCTTTTGGAATCACGCCTAGAAGGAAAACACACCAGTCAGACAATGTGTGATGCTCATAATTCTGCAGCAGGAAATTAGGTACGTCAGTATTTATTTATTTTTATTTTTTTTTTACTTATTTTACTCAACTGTCTCGCCATATTTAATAAGACTAATTAACAAACACTGAACCAGCAAATACCCAAAGAATGTTTTCAGGAGTGATTTCTATTAACGCTAGAAACTAACTCAGATACTATCCACTTTAGCAGCTCGACAGATAGCACAGCTAACACTTTCCTTACCACAGCTAGCTGTTAGTAGCTAACAACTGTTTCCCATCAGTTCGTAAAGCTCCAGCTCACCTGTCATTCTGAGCCCGCAGCTTCATGATAACCTTCTGGCCGCCATTTAGTACAAAACCCGGGTTTCCAAGCGAAAAAAACGCAAAACTAAATGAAAACAAAAAGCAAAACCGAGCTGCTAGCTTCTAAGCTAAGTGGTTCATGCAAGACATTTTGACGTCGAAAGCGTCACAGACTTCTTTTCTCTCTCGTCTCTGTGGGTATAAAATGTAGCAATACCACCACCTACCGGAAATGTTTTGTAACTACGTAACTCCAACTTTGTGACAACCGAAATGTGTCAGCAGTACCACTAAGTTAAGAGAGGCGTTGCTTTTAGGAATTACAGATTTGTTTTACTCCACAGCCATACATTTCTGACACTATTGGAGACCACCGCACGGTTCTGCTGGAGAATATAATTCTCTATTATGTTTAACAGATGAACGCTGGTTATCTGTCATTTCTTTTGATTAGACACCATTTTAGTTTTGATGTTCTTGTTTAAAAACAAATCACTTCAGCTATTTATGTAGCACCAGTCCACAACAAATGCTGTCTCACTCTCATGTTGCAAGGCAAACAACTTCAACTCATATCTAAAGAGATAAAAATGAATCGTCAACATTCCAGTCTAATTTTACTTCACCAGACACAGTTTTAACTGGAAACTGGCCAGTGAGCTCCAGCCTCCTCTGCATTTCCCAACACAGACTCATTTTCGTTATCCCGCATTGCCTGACAAACGGCAACGTTGGAATTGTCAACTGACAACCAAAAAAAGTGATCAGAGTTCAGCTATTACACGCAACCACCTTGGTAACACAACAACAGGTCTACCTGAGCGCTCAGCCTCAGATTTGTTGTTCATGGTTTTGCAAACGTTGCCCCCTGCTAGACCTAGTTGTTTTTAAGCAAAACACTTTGAAAATGGCTGGGCAACCACCGTTTACCGTCTAAAAAAATACAAGGAACAATTTAATGCCACAAGTATCTCAGAGAGTGCAGTACTTAAAAGTATATATATCTTAAAGGGAAAAACACAAAGTTATATGATGCAATGTTTGAAGAGTATGAATTATTAAGGCACAGTAGAAGTTATTTTTTACATTTTATGTTAGCTATTAAACATCTGGTTAAAGGAGTTTATGAAATGTCCATATCAAAAGCATGTTGTTTTGTCGTGGCTTATTATAGTTATTTTTCAGAAGTTAGACATTTATGTGACTAGAATTTGTAAATATAACTCTCTTATACAAGGAAAGGAAAAGTTTTTGTTGTTATAATGAGTCAAAAGAAGCCCAAAGTTACCAAATGTCAAAAGTAGAAGTTTAATTCTAACGTCTGCAGTGAATTAGATGGGAGAACCAGATTCCCTTTAAATCTAGCATGCGCTGCTCCTGGGGCCTTGAACTCTCCATACAGCATTTCTCTGACTCGGATAATTACCCCAGAAATGATTCGGTGATTACATTAACCAAAATCCTGCATTTCATTTGATTAATTTGGTTGATTGTGGCTGTCAGTGAAAGGAGTGGCTGTTTTCTGCAAAATCTCACATCAGGAGAGGAAAGCTCAGAAAATCTCTCTCTTTCTCTTCAGGGTGGCAAAATTGGAAAGCAGTCAAGACTGCCACGCAATCTTACAGGTTACAAGTTCAACAGATGGCATGTGTCTTGTTGAAGTCTTGACAAATGATGTTTGTCTGTCTTGCAAGGCACAATGTGATCTGCTTTTCTTGGAAGACCACATCACCTCAGGAAGAGCCAACCAACCAGTAGCCTAGACAAACTATAATGTCATGAGGATTTAAAACCATTCAGTTTATAATCACATCATTAAATAGAACATCACTATAAAACACCGTATTATTTGTCCAACTTGTCCTAAAAGTGATCATTTCACATTCCAAGCTCATCGGCTAGAAGAAAATGACACCCTGTCTCTGAATGGTCTTACTCTGAAGTCTTTACATAAGAAAAAGATTTTCCACTGTAAACACAGTGTACTAGAAGTGACACTGCATGATGTCATAGCTTGGGGGACCCATATGGTACAGTAAGTTGGACATAACTCGCTTATTGTGGTTAGGTGTAGAATGTCACAGATTGTGGTGACCGGATCCAAATGCAGCACATAGGCAGGTAGTAGGGAAATAAATAAGTCAATAAAGACCAGACTGAGTTGCTAAAATAAAGATAAACAGAGGCATTATATGTACAGTTTCAGTTTATCTCATGGCATTTAACTGCAAACACTTCCAGCTGTATGTATTATTGCCAGAAAAAGTGTTTGCTACCTCTTTATTTTAGCCATCAGTAAAGTAACCTCAGTTGACTAGACAATACGATTGGTGCATGATTGGGCTAGATAGTGAGCAACAGAAATATAGAGAGTTTTATTTACTCTAGCGGCATTTATGTGACAATCAGTCGACAGGAAAGTAAGTTAGAGAGGGGGAAAGGTCAAAGGGTCGGGACTCAAACTTGTGATGGCCATATAGAGCACTAAGACGTCTGTTCATGCATCACGCACTTTACCCTTGCACCACCGTTGTGTAAATCGCCGTGATATTTTAAGATGACACTTTATGTTTTAGTCAAATGATTTGTTGTGGCAATAAGCAAGATTAACTAATTACCTTCCACTGATTAACCATGATCCTTTAAGGCAACTTTGAGTTTCAGAGATTGTTTTTCTTCTACCTTTCCTTTCCTGGACAGAGTTGGATCTGGATATCCATCACGGTGGTAAAATGAGGTTAATGTACTGTGGCTGTGTGAGCTGTTCCCCTGCTTTGTTCTCTTCTCAGTAATTGTGTTATTGCCCGACAGGATTGTCGGTGGATCTGCGCTGACCCAGTCAAGACATCTTAGGCGAGTCTGTGGAGGGAGGTTAACCTGACATAGAAATTGCTATCTGCCAAGATGAATAGAGCTCACCAGAGAGCAGATGAGGAGAGCAGTGACCTGACATCATTTCTGACAGATTCTGTGCATCCCCAGCCATCTTTCTCTGCTCCTCTCCTTCTTCATGGTGCCTGCTGCCTCCTTCTGTCGTTCTGGTCCTGCCAGACAGTCATGGAGGTGCAGTCAGCACATAAATGTCTGAGGATGAGAATTCATTTCAGTTCAGTTCAAAAATACATTATTTATACGGAAGAAAAGTTAAATGTTGTAACTTATATCATCCAACTATACTCTAAGAGTTGTTGTGGTTGGTGATGCTGTGGGCAGAAAGGCTCTACAGTAGCAGTTAGTGTTGCAAAAAATCCAAAGTCACTAACTATGTATATATGTATAAAGTATGAATACATATATATATATATATGTATATATATATATCA
>CAEGAE010043235.1:0-10842 GCA_903067095.1 Girardinus metallicus
CTGGTCTTGGTCTTGTCTTGGTCTCGGGTTAGGTGGTCTTGACTACAACACTGGCAGAGAGAATATATACTTTTACATATCTAAACATCAGCATCTCACCTTCAAGTCACATTTTATAGAATCCAGTAACATCGATAGTCACTCTACTATCATGCCCAAGCTCATTATGGGCTCATGAGCTTGGGCATTACCACTGGCGAGGTATGAGAGACACCTGGGTTTAAAGTGGACGACATCAGGAATTATTTTTGTTGTGCACAAGAAAGTGGAAAAAAAAGTGTGATGCCTGGATAGAGTGGCAGGAGGTGTAGGAGGTGAGCTGTGACAGAACTACGACTGCTAGTGGGAAATTGAAGGTCAACAAGATGGGAGTTGGAGACAGTATCAGGGTAAAGATGATGTTTTCTTCGAGAGCTACCAAAATGAACAGAATTAGAAAGGGGTACGCTTGGGTTTGAGGGATTTGTACAGTTTGGAAGCCAAGACCGAGACGGCGTATACACTGCATGTGTGATAAATTACAGTGAGTCCTTACCTTTCATTGGGAATCATTACAATAAACATGGTCAGTGTTGGCATTTTTTGTCAAAACTAATTTGAGATCAATCACATGGGCCCTACATGGTGGTGGCCCCACATGGGTTTGCCCATGTAGGGCCCCTGTAGGGCCCATGTAGGCAGTGACCCTACATGGGCAAACTCATGTGGGGCCATCATGGAAACCGCGGACAAACCCATTTGGGTCCCATATGGTCTGCCCTCCTTTTTCCCATGTGGGGCCCACCTAGGTGTGCTGGCTGGGTAGGTACTCTTGTGAAGCAAAAGATTACGGAAGCCAAGAGCGAACGTTTTCTATATCCTTTCCTGACTGTTTTCTCAAGATAACAAGTTAATCTTGAGCAAACAAAGTTGGTTTTCTTTAGATTGGTGTGTGTATTAAAACAGATTCCATCCTTCAAATGCATGCATGCTGGCATAAATCTGGCTGTTCTTAGAGAACATTGGGGAAAAAGCCCCAAGAAATCCCACTTGATGTTTACCTTCGAGCCATGTGGAAGTCAGGGCAGGCGTTATAGGAGAAAGCCAGATGAGACCATGGAGCTCTAAATCTATAAATTTTACACATAAGAAGTTGGAGTGTGACAGTGTACCTGTTGAGTAAAAACCCAGGCAACCACTTGAGTAAAAGCTGATTTGTAATAGCAGGCGACATTCAAAATTGAAGAAAAACCATTGAAATAGGGTCAAGTGCTCGGCAGGCAGCCATGATATTCATAATATGTAAGTGGATGAATCACTTTTGACTTTTCAAACTTTTTCTTTAACGCCTTAGTGAGGTGATTTCTGACTTTAAGTGGAATATCAGGATAATTATGCTTCTTTTTGAATGATTAATTATATATCATAGCTATAACAGCAGTAATTTTTTTAAGCTCGCTACCTGCTCAAAATGTTGGTTTGTCTAGGAGCCTGAAGGTATCCACTAAACTGAAATTGTTTGCACATCAGCAGCATGACTACACGCTCTCCGTGTGAGCGTGACAGCAAAGTGTAATTGGTATTTTGTCGGAGCCTCCCATGCAGTAGTGAGAGGAGCAGCGGAGGTCCCTCTGACCTCTTGATCTGACCTGTTAATTAAACATGTCAGACTGCTCTCAGCTGCAAAAAAACCCCCACAAAAAAAACCCCAAAAAATAAAAACAGAGGCTGCTCCCGCTTCCTGCGATGCCATTATTGAGACCCAACTGTCTGTTTTCGAAGAGGGATGTCAAACCGTTGTGGCGGAGCGTGTGAGGACGACGGCCAAAACGTCTGTGCATTATTCATGCTGCTTGGAAATTGGCCAGCTGCAGCGCCGATCCGGAGGAGCGGCTCCTTCCTCTCTCTCCCTCTCTCCGGCGCAGCGGTGCCGCCGCCGAGGAATTCCAGGTTTCCAGCGGCGTCGTTAGGCTCAAACCACCGTTTCATTTTGTCCCGACCCCCCCATCATCTATAACACCACAGCAGAGCGCTTTCATGTCTGTTTTTCTCATGTGCTGTATACTGAGGAATACAATACGCAGTCTCCTTTATCCCACCTGTTCACTCATGGATTGCTAATACATATGCTTTTTTTTTTTTCCTATATAAATCTGAGAAAGTGCCAGTGGGTCTAATGCAATTCTGAATTATTGGGACTTGGCTAACTCTGCTATATTGCCTCCAAGCCCAAACAGATTTTAAAGCAGAACCCAATAAAGCCTCGGTGATTCATAGACTGCATTTATTCTCCTGTCTAGGTATCCATTTTGTTTTAAAGCAATCTTGAGAGGGGTGTATCTTTGGAAGTGATAAGGTGAATGTTGATGATGATTGTTTTTCTCATTCAGCAAAGGTGGAATAAAAAAACAAATTGATGCCATTAAACTTAATGGAAATGTCTGCTGGGTGAGAGAATGACATCCAAACAAAAGCTCTGTGTTCTCTCTCTCAAAAAAAAAAGAAAAATAATCCCCTCTTCTTCCTTTTCTCTCTTCTGTTTGCCTCCTCGCATGTCTTTAGATAACAAATACGCCCCTGCGGTGAGTCTAAACGGTTTTATATTCATTCTGGGAGGTGCCTACGCTCGAGCCACCACTATCTACGACCCGGACAAAGGCAACATCAAGGCCGGACCCAATATGAATCACTCTCGGCAGTTCTGCAGGTAAGAGATAATTAAGGTAGTGGGCGCCAGATGTAAAAAGGGGGGGTGTGGAGGAAATTCCCAGTGTTGGGAAGTGTGAAGATTCCTTTAAAAGCTCTCACAGCAGATCTGACCCACGCGACGCTTCAGAAACCCACTCTGACATGACTGCAGAAGTCTGGGCTCATTAGCAAGCCGTCAGTCTTTGTTTTGGCTCGCCGGTAAAAACGGGGGAGTGGGGGGGGGAGTTCGGGGAAAATGTACTCAGGCCATTTTATTAAAACATGAACAAAAAGCCTGCTGTGGGCCAACTTGTGTTTTCAGAGCGATGCAGTTCGGCGGCAAAACTTCGCCCTTGGTGGGGAACAAAAAAAGAAAATATATCTAATTCGCAGACTCGATGTTTGTTTATTTATTTATTTTAGATTTGCTTGAATGGTAATGCTGCTGAGAGAAAGAAAACAGACTTTTCGAGTGAATCGATTCTTCAGACTTTGACCATTTGGGTTTTATTTGTAGCATCAAAAAGCTTTTGCTTAGTTGTCCTCCAACTCCACAGAAACAATCAGGACACCCCGCACCTCTAGACATGTAGGAGTGGAAATATTTTGTGTTGTTAAAGACACACACACAAAAAAAAACTACTTTACCCTCCATTTATGAGCACATAATAGCATAATAAATGAAAATTAACAGCAACGGGATCACACCCTAATATCCTCGTCAAGCCGAGCCACTCAGACGTGCAGTTTTACCGAAACAATAATCTCACTTTTTGGTTTTTTTGGTTTTGTTTTTCGTTTTTGTAAACATTGACGGGGGGATGAAATGCATTTGGGAGGCAATTACAGACTGTGATCTTATGGGCAGAATGTGCAACATAAATCATGTTGTCAGAGTTATTGATAAGCTGTAGCAGCACACGGCAGGCAGCTGGTTCTGCTACATTTAACTAAATCTGACACAACCGGGGAGGAGAAGGAGGCGAAAACAACAAACTTGCTGTTGTGGGAGGGGTGGGGGTGGGGAATCAGCCTGGCGGGTCACCATGCAGGAAAGCAGCACCCCTCCGCCCTGTGTCTTCTCGCCTCTGGATCAGCTGAGCAGATTCAGCCCCTCTGTAATAATCTTCCTGCGTCCTGGCAGCGCGGTGGATTCCTGCTCGTCGTTTGGCGTGTGTGTGTGTGTGTGTGTGTGTGTTTTTTTCCCTTTACCATGCACCTTATGTAAATAGAGATCATTCCAAAGGCCGATAGGAGTACAAAGCTCTAATCAGCTTACAGCCCAAGTTTTAATCCTTTCCACACACAAACTCCTGCTTCAGTTTCTCGTATCAAATGAGCACATTTGTACGGATATTTGTCTATTTTTTTTCCTTTTTTTCCTCATTCTTGTGCCCTCAAGAGGCAGTGTAATGTGTGATTTTACTTTTGTTTCCTGCACTGGGACTCCTTGCTGTTGTCAGATGATTGCAGGCACAGCCGCCAGCACCACAATCAACATGTTTGCATAGATGAGTGTCTCCGTTTATCAGACGATCGGCTACACGAGCTGCGTTGCTGCTGGCAGGACTCCCAGCCGTCTCGTTTTAAAGCCTCATGTAAAGCTACTTATAGACACTGATGACCTCTAATCGCTGCTGTTTTGCCCCAAAAACCTGCTGGCTTTTTTTTTTTTTTTTTTTTAAAGTTGGATAAACGTTTGCAGGAACAAACAGGAAGTTAGGTAACGCTGGTTTCCAGATGTCGGTGACAGGAGCAGACCTTTCTGCGCCTGCTATGAACAGAGACGAACAAAGCAGCTTGTTTTCACTCAGCAACCCCCGAGGACGCCAGCGTTCACCGTTTCTGAGCAAAATTTATTGGCTCTTTTTCCTTCTGTTAGTTGAATGTCACCTCTTCACCCGAGTTCATGCGTTCAGCTTAAAGTTTTTAACTTCACACAGAAGCAGATAAATAAAAATGATTTAAAAGAAGGTCAAACTGACATAAAAATCTAACTTTCTGTTCTGTACAAAAGTCTCTCTGACATTTCAACTCTGATGTTTGTACGTTCAGGAAATATTTGCATTGGTTTTTAAATCAGCTCCAATGTGAAAATCTAAAATTATAAAAAGTAGTCTAAAAAAGCTGCCAGAACCTTTTCCAGGAAACCCGGGTGGTTTTATAGAATCTCATTAAAGCGCGGTCCTGAATTGAGGCTAAATCAATTCAAAAATACTTTATTAATCCCAAAGGGAAAGTAAGTTGTTCTTATGGTCATTACTTTATGTTTTTTTTTTAATGGTTGTTAATGTTGATGACTTTGGGCAGGAAGGATCTCCTGTAGCAGTCAGTATTACAATGATTCTGAAGAAGCCTCTGACTGAAGACACTGTTTTATGAGGCCTATGTGACTGACAGATGGACATCGATATTTCTAAAACAAGTTGGCACAATTACTCCCTTTTAGATGACTGTCAGTCAGTTTTAGGTTTGTTTTTTAGGGATGAATCAATGAGAATTTGGGCCGATATATAATATCGGATATCGCTTGTATCGGATACCCTTTCCACACCTTAAGAAAGCACAACCCCGCTTCACCACTGCTTCAAGTTAAAATCCCCACAATCCTTTGCTCCCCTTCCAGTGACAAATGGCAACAAAATGAAAATAAATATCGCTTTTTAATATCAGCCCAGTTTTATTCATAGTACCGATGCCGATATATTCTGCAGCAACAGAACGCAAACCGCTCTGATGTTTGACTTGTCTCCCTGCTTCGCAGTGCCGTCGTGCTGGACGGTAAGATCTACGCCACAGGAGGCATCGTGAGCAGCGAGGGTCCCGCCCTCGGCAACATGGAGACGTTCGACCCTTGCACCAACGCGTGGACGCTCCTGCAGTCGCTGCCCTGCCCGCTCTTCAGACACGGCTGCGTGGTCATCAAGAAGTACATCCAGAGCGGCTGACGGTAGCGCTGGACGGGACCATACCGGGTCGCAGCCAAACCACCAGCCGAACGATGCGCGATGACGGCAGCTCAGAGCCGGGTCGGTCGACCGTTTGGTCGGTCCGCATCGATCTGCACGGCTAACCCCGCAAACTCACACCCGTCCCAACCCGCCCCCTTTTTCTCGTGAAATAAAACCCTGTGCAGAATGTACCACATGCTACTTAGCCATGCCAGGTGACGATGCCTAACCTCGAGTGCTGTACGTGTCATGGTAGTAGTTCATCCTCTCATCCAACAGGCACAGGGACCTTCTTAGTAACTTAACGGTTTATTTAAGTGGAGTTGTCTGGTTTTTTTTGTTTTTCTTTCCAGTTGCGTCTCTGCCAGATCGTTGTGAATCCTCCACTTTCCCCTCGCCCCTGACCCACTCTGAGCTCAGCGAAAGCCATCACCCGTCCATGCTTTTTGTCACTTTCATTAAATTCCGTTCGCCACGTCTGGGTTCCATAACACGGTTCTGACATTTACACGGCGGGAGGAAGCACGACGGAGCCGATCGGGGCTGCTTTCCTCGTCATCTACGGGTCGGAGGGGGTTCCTTCTTGTTGCCGTGTCGGGAAGCGAGGTCCTTGTACGTGGATTTATGAGGCAGTTCCAGAACCAGACCGTGAGCCCTCCGTGACCCAGTTTTTGTTTTTCTTTTTGGTTTGTTTTTTTTATATATATATTTTTGACGAATCGTTAAACACAGAAGATGGTCGAATCTGGGTCACACAGGGTTCACTGTTGAGATTTCAAGATTCGCGTTGGAGTCGCACAACAAAAGAGAAATCATTGGAGCTTTTCCTCTGCCTTTACTTTCTGGGACAAAGATTACATTACAGCAGCGAGGAGGAATTCGTCTTTCTGTCGCCGTCTGATCTGATACTGAAGGAGAAAAATAAAGCACAATATTCACCTGTGACTGTTATCATAGATGTTATCTGTTGATTCATGGGTTCTCATCTTCCATCAGCCCCCACCCTATGTTCTGATTTATACAGTGTGTTTCATTGCAGCCCACACATGATGGTGGGTTGATATTCTGTAAATACAGGAAGGAAATATGTATATTTTACAACCTGAAAGCAATTCTGTATAAATGTTTTTAGAAAAACAAGAAAAAGCAAAGACTAATAGGTTGGATTCAACATATGTCTGTAAATCTGTACCCAGAAAGGAGAAGCTAACAATTGTTACTATTAAACCCTAATACATATACAAGAACGTGGGTATATTGTCAAGTTTGTTTCTGTGAACAGCATGTGTTAAACTCGGGGTGGGTGGGGGGAGGGGGGCAAATCTGGCCCTCTAGAGTCCAAATTACATCAAGTCCCTCCACTTTTTTTGCACACCTACAAAATCCCAATTTGTTTTCTCAAAACTGGCAAAAAACATAGCATTTAAAACAAACAAACAAAAAAAATTCTCTTTTTAATTTTAATTTGCACCTTTATTCAAGTATATCAACAGCAGTTTATTGAGAAATACAGTAAATTTCAAATATAACTTACACTAAAGTAACATTGTGAACAGGTGTTTAAAATACACAAAGGAACAGAACCGACGGAGCTACAAAACGTTCTAACAGAACCGTGGAACAAAAGGAGGGGGGGTGGGGGACGAACAAAACAATTTATGGATACAACGAACCATTTTCCTTCTGCACACTGGACTAAGCAGTCTCATCTACCAGACAAAAATTGGTTTGTTAGTCCAAACTGGCTACAATTCATAAGGAAGGAAGATCACAATGTATGACATTTAACAACCCAAATTTTTATGTCCAAATGTAAAATTTAAACCCATAAAAAAAAATAAAAATAAAAAATAAAAAAACTACTCTTGGCAGAAACAAAGTGATCAAAATGACAAAAAAAAGGATCAGTCTGGTCAGGTTTTTTTTTTTCCCCCCCACTGTGATGCATAAAGACAGAAACTAACTTAACTGTTCTTGTGCTAGTCTCTTCCAGTATGTCACAGTCTGTAACCACTCAAAACATAATACAATAAATTATATATATATATATAAAAAAAAAAAAAAGCTGAAAGGGCATTTTGTCCCATGTTGAACCTGAGAGACCTGTAAACCCTTTAATCCCCCCCCCCCCCACAGACACCAAATAAACCTGCTACACAAACGCTACAAACACGCGTAATGCTCAATGAATGTTAACTTCATGACGTACAAAAACAATTTTTTATGAATATTAAGTGTAAAATATTTGCTAATAATAAATAGTAAGAATGAGATGAAAATCTGCAGGAAAAAGAGAAACGGAAAAAAAAAAAAGACAAAGAAGGCAACAGATGCGGAAAATGCTTTCGGGAGGGAAGGAGGAGGCGGATCGGATCGAGGAACCTGAAACTAAAGCTTTAAAATACAGTCCGTGTCATATCCGTAATGCAATCATCGTCTGGCTCAAATTCAAAACATACAAACACAATCAGAGATACAGACAACTCTTGGGTTACTGCAGCAGCTGCGGTTTAGACTCGTCTGGTACCGAAGGTGATGCTGCGGCGGGGATGTTGTGACAGTACTTTTTGGAGCGAGAAAAAAAAAAAAAGTTTAAATACTGTTGCGCCCAGTAAACAGATTCCGCATTTAAAATAAATTAAGCTGAGGTAGCATTGTTTTTTTTTTTCCCCCTCTCTGCAGTAGTCCAAGTACTAACCTGTCATCGCCAGTTTTGCATACCGTCTTTGCTTTCGTCACCAAGGATTAGAGGGGAAAAAGGCAGACGTGAGCTTGAGTTAGAGCTGACCCGAGAGGTTCGAGGATTGCTTTGAGGGAAAAAAAAAAAAAAAAAAAGGAAAGAAATGGGGGGGCGGGGGGCTTCTCCAGTTCACACCTGTTCAGAACATCTTCAAAAAGCATGAGAACACCAATAAACCTTTATAAAGCTTCAGTAAACACCTTAATTTACCACAGAAAGAAGAAAACTTTTACTGCGACAGCCAGAGATGAGAATCCTGCTTCTCTAATCTGCTGATAGAAAAGAAGAACAAGCTAAATCATGTAACACACTGTAAGTAAAGAGGGGTGGGCACTGCCTAGAATGGCCTTGTTCATTATGAATTCCCCATCCATGCAAAAAACAATCTCAATTCAAGCAAAGAAAACTCATTTAAAAAAAAAAAAAAAAAGTAACAAAACATATACAAAAATAAAAAAACAAACAGACGGTAATGACCACCGAGTATGTTGAGTTTAAAACAGACGGCTAGCGAACGGGCGCCGTCGTGTCAGCACCTTTGGAGGGAGCGGGAGAACGGTTGGCACAACAAAATCCTCGGACTCGCGCCGTTTGATTCTTGCATATAAAAGACAAACTCGGAGGCCGACCTCCGCCAGCTGGCCCGGGGCCTGATAAGACGTGAATTCCTCGAAACGTGGGAGCGAGACTTCAAGTGTTGCAGATGCATCGGGTGAGTTCCTCTGGGTCTGTTTTTAAATCCTATCTCTGTCGCTTAGGTCACAATTAAAACTAACATGTTTTATTCAGTCTTTAGTTTATATCTTTACAGTCCATCCATGGTTAAGACCCTCCACATCTAAAACTAAACTGACTCTGTTCCATCAGGGTTTAAAATAAGGCACACACTAGGCAGTGCAACCTACAAGTCGCCTTCCTATCTGTCCTTCCAGGTCCTCAGTCAGGGGTGTTGGTGGGTGCAATCGATGGGGGCGAGGGGTAATTTGGGTGGGAGTGAGCAAAACTTAAGAGAAGGGAAGCGTATGGGCTTAAATTTGGCCTAAATATTTTGTACTTTTACAACTTAGCATGCCTGGGAAATTAAGGTGTGATTCAACTTTGCCAACATCCTTTTAACACAAAAAATACTTTTTAGAAACGACAGAATTTTTGCCTTTTTTCAATAACTACATCGAAATACTTCAATTCCATATAGTTTGAATTTGTACGGCAAAAGCATCAGTGCATCGTTTAGTTTAATCCGTTTCTCACATGGCTCCCGTGTTGCAGTGCATCATGCTGCATAACTGTGACTCGTCAAATATGGCCTCAAACTGTGATTGGTTACATTGTACAAGAACATCCTCTTCAGATTAAAATCCTCTTCAGTTTTAACTCGAGCGCAAACAGATGTTTAATAAACATCTTTATCAAAACAATTTAATAATTATAGATTTGATCTTTTTTTTTTTTTTTTTTTTACAAAATATTCATACAATTTTGGCACCTTTGAATCTCCATAGAAGTCAGCTGCCCTGTGCATGGGCCTCTTTAAGTTTAAAGTGCAGATTTTGGCAAATATTTTACACAGCAAGTAACCAATCAGAAAATTGCTTTGTTTGGAGACAGTACATACTTCATAAAAATGTAATTCAGAATCCAAACTGGTATTTCTACCTAGACTGAAATGTTTTATTTTTGTTTTGTTTGTTTTTTTGGTTTTTTTTTAGAGGGATGATTTGTAATCCGAGTATTATTATTCATAGCTACCAGGTGGTATGAGATAAGCTCCAGGAAAACTTCCTGAACCAAAAAAAAAAAAAAGCTAAAAGGATATCGATCACTACCAAACTTTTACTGATAAGGTTTGTCGCAACCTGAAATATTTCAACGCAGGCAAACCTCAGTTTGTGCGGAGCAAGAAAATATTGAGGGGCGTCGTCGTGTTACTTTACACTCCAGACAACTGGAGAAAACTAGATGCTCTGTGAGCAGCAGGAAAAGTAAACAGTGTCTACTCTCATCTCTTCTGATTGGTCATTTTACCTGATCACGGTCCAATCAGGGTCAGCTTAGAAGCGTAAACTTCGAAGGCGCATGCAGAGAGCAGCTGAGTTTTACTCATCTGATCAGTTTCACAAAACTGAATCACATATACTTTTTTGTTGTTTTTTTTTTTTTTTCCCTAACAGGCATTTTCTTCTAGAAGGACATATAATGTAATTTGAAAGAGCAGAATATTTTCAGCCTGAAATATGAGCTCACAGAAACATTCAAACTGTGGAGCTATTCAGGAACATTCTGCTGAAACTAAATTCATAAGGAGGTCCGTCTCCTTTTTAAACCCACTAATTCAAAACACTTGGAGGTCTTGAGGGTGGGGGTGTGTGTGTGTTTGTGGGGGGGGGGGGGGGGGGGGGGGGGCTTTCCCCACCAGGGGGCCCCCGCAATGCACGGGGCAAGGATGCCCCCCCCCCCGCGGCGCCCCACCCCAAACCCAACCCA